>OW386292.2:130350899-130553759 GCA_936432065.2 Rutpela maculata | reverse complement strand
GTTTTAAAACGCACAACCTGTGAAATAGTGTGAGAAGATTGACAGTCACTTTTCGGTCACGAACATTTACACATATTATTGTAGAAGAAAGGGACATCACGTTATTTTGACGTTGGAATTTAACATTTTGGAAGTCTTCACCGACAATCTTTAAAATTCCTTCCTTTCCAACCTGTACAGCCATATGGTAGTTTACATCTTTTCCTTCAATGACTCCAATGCTTAAAGACGTGATAAAATCTGTATTCGGAAATGGAGGATGCTGTGAAAACCACAGACAGAGCTTTTCTGCATCAGTTTCATCTCTGATAATACGAGATAGTCACATATCTATATGCTGCTCAGTTTTTATGTTGACGGCGCAGTAGGTCTCAACTTCATTACATATGTTCTGAAGGCACACCATTCCTAAAGTCCATTGGTCGACTACGCTTTCAGTTATGCCGGGACCCCGGATCATTGATTTAATTAAAACCTGTTGAATGGTCATATCTGACCATATGGCTGACCAAAACTTCCTCGTGCGTCGGATGGTAAAGAATCTTTCGCTTGTGAACAGTCGGTATTCAATGGGGCCCATTTTTTCTTCCAATCCCAACATATCCTACAAATACAAGTGTGAGCACTTGGCGTAAAAGAAGTGACCTGCTGCATGGAAGAATGGTAGCACTTTTTGGATGGTGTTAAGAAGCAAATTTTAAATTTTTAAATAGATTCAAGATTAATATTTTACAAAGTTTTCTTTACTGAACCTCGACAAGACAACCGACGAAGCGCCCCGGGAGTTAGCAGGGGCTCAGCCCCATTGCACGTTACATCAAAAAACTGTAATATGTACAGGAAGGTAGATACATAATATGTATTTCACTTCAGAAAAACATTATTTATGTTTTGAAGCCAATCTTATGAAGTAAAGCCGGAAAAACCGATAAAAATGTCGAAATATGAAAACTTTGCAAAACTGTTTTTACCTGAAAAGTAGGCCTCGGGGGTCAAAATCGACAAAAACTGAAAAAAGTAAAAAATGTCACAGTTTCTTGGATTTTTGACCAAGACGCGAAGGTCTGCCGAGGTAGTAAGCTTGGATTTAACATTAATTTGTAATCCTGTACAACATATTAAAAAAACGTAGATGTCCGAGTTGATGTCAGGTAATCCTCCTTTTTGATGATAAAGTTACTGGGTCATAAAGAAAATAGAAGAAAATTTCAGTGTTGAAAAATAAATTGTTAAAATTTTACAAGAAGCAATGGACCGATTTAATACAAAACTGCTCATAGCACTTGTTATTATGCATAAAATAAACTAAGACAATAAAATTGCTGTAGCCGGAGAATTCCTTATTTTAACGCTTATTTTGACTCCACTAATAGTAAAGTGCAAATATAGTATCAAAATGTTTTTCTTTGTGAGAGACTTGGGTAGAAAACCTGGATGTGGAAGTAGTGATTCCCTCGGCGGCGGTTTTTATGTATTGTTACGTGCTAAGATTCTTAAATCATCAACGTTAAACTCAGCTTATCCCATGCTGAAGAGTACGTTGCAGATTGAAAATTTTGCAATTCCTACAAACCTCATCGTGGGACATACTGATGTTCTCTATCCTATAATTAGGATTTAATTTCATTGGATGATGCATGTAAAATAAATAAATACCTAAATAATATCTATATTTTATTTTAAAAAATTACATAACGTAGGTATCAAACTCTCAATAAATAACTGTATATAATACAGCTTATAATTTTTCAACGTCAAGCCAAACTTCTCCGTCGGCGGAAGAGATAAACGACTTCTGAGACATTTTCAAAGGAACTTTGGTCTTCTGGTTCACCTTCACTCTGTAATTCCTCAACAGGCTCGTCAGTCCAACTTTTGTTTGCATTATACCAAACCGTTCACCTGAAAGCGTGCAAATAAAATGAGTACATTGACACAATTACCTGAAATATTAGAAAAATTTAACTGTTGCACTGTAAGCGAACACGTCATTTTACAGTAATATTACTAATCTAGTTTAGCCGGTGCCAAATAACAACTCTACTCTTATCAAAGTTGCAGTTGGCAACCCCACATCGGTATTAACATAATCGCAAAGATATTTAAACCCATATGTGCATTAATTTAGTTAATCAAATTAGAATTTTAAAATATGTAAATGAGTAATGGGGTATTTTCCTATTTTTTTTTTTTTATTGAATAATATCGTAGAATATGTACATTGTACAAACAAGCCTTCCAATACAGATTTCCGCGAAAATAATTATCAATTCTTTGAGAAAACAGAAGTTAAAATAAGTGGAGCAACAGGCGCTTTAAATTGGTGACGTAGGTAGTTTGGCCTATGAGGTAGCTGGACTGTATGGATTTGTTGATAGAATGGTTTTATACAAAACAGTGTGGTGCTGTTAAGTTGAAATTCCTTCTCTAGTTCTAGCAAAGATAATAGAAGAAAACAGGAGTATAAATCTTATTTATTAAATCAATTTTAATATATTTATCCACGAAATTTAATTTCATTATGTAAAAAATAATAACAGGCGTGAATTATTAAATATTTTAAATAATTTTTAATGACTATTAGATTTTTAAAAACATATTTAGCAAAACATGACAACAATGCCAACGGCTAGTCAAATGACAGATGTGTTCTGACGTCGCCGTCGTGTTGATTTGAAGCATTTCAGTTTCTTTCATCGAGGTATTTGCTGTAATTTGCAAATAGTAGATAATGTCATTTAAAAGGTGTTTTATAAAAGTTGTGGAAACACAAATATAAGTGCTTCGTAAAAAAAATTTGTAACTGTTCCGAAAAAATTGATATTCGAAGAACTTGGTGGCAAGCTTCCAATATTTTTGATCCCATCCCTTGAAAAATCCAAATTTTGTTATAGAAAGAATCTATCAAGTGATAATCAACGACCAGGGCCTTAGAGTCAACCCATCTAAGGCAGAACTGGTAATCTTCACTAGGAGGCGCAGGCTAGACGGTTTCGTCGAACCTGTACTCTATTACACGACTCTAAGAATCTCCAGGTCAGTGAAGTATCTGGGTGTCATCCTGGACTCTAAGCTGACCTGGAAAGATCACATAGACAGACAAATACAAAGGGCCACTGCAACCCTTTGGGTCTGTAGAAGGACCTTTGGTAAAACATGGGGGTTAAACCCCAGGGTAACAATGTGGTACTATACTTTGATAGTTAGGCCAATAATCACGTATGCTTCTGTTGTGTGGTGGCCTGCCGTAACCAGGCTATACATTCAACAGAAACTAACACAACTCCAAAGACTCGCCTGTTTGGGAGTCACAGGAGCAATACGCACGACCCCCACAGCAGCTCTGGAGGTCCTTCTGGATCTCGTGCCCCTTCACTTGGTGATTGAGGCCGAGGCTCGGAAAGCGGCCTACAGGCTGAGGTGTGGTGGTCAGTGGAAAACCGGAGGAGAACAATTAGGGCACACGAGGGTCCTTTCCGACGTGATAGGGACTCACTCACTTCTGGAGGCCAGGAGTGATGACATGGTGCCTTCCTTCTCCTTCTCGGAACCATTTGAGGTTGTCATCCCCAAAAGGGAAGACTGGAACCCACTCGAGGACATACTCAGGCCTGCCGATTTCGTCTGGTTTACAGACGGATCGAGGTTTGAGGAAAGTGCTGGAGCAGGGATATACGGTGAAAGGCCCAGAGCTGAACTTTCTTATGCCCTGGGCAAATTCGCCACGGTATTCCAGACCGAGATCTTCGCTATTTTGGTCTGCGCACAGGAGAATATCCAAAGAAGATATTCCAACAAGCACATATATATATGTAGCGATAGTCAAGCGGCCCTCAAAGCCCTTGCATCTGTACGGACCAAGTCAATATTGGTTCAAAACTGTAAACTGGCACTCTGTGAACTTGGCTCATCCAACTGGGTCAAGCTTCTCTGGGTGCCAGGACACAGCAGCATTGAGGGTAACGAACGGGCAGACGCTCTGGCCAGAGGGGGCTCTCAGAGACCTCTACTGGGTCCGGAGCCTGCTCTCGGCTACCCTAGATCAAGTGCCAAGAAGTCAGTAGAGAGCTGGACACGGTCCCAGTTCCGTGACTTCTGGGCCTCACACTCAGGACTCCGGCAAGCGAAGCTCTTAATCTTAGGGCCCTTGCCGAAGAGATCAGAACAAATCCTGCGACTAAGCAGGAAACAGGTCAGAATCGTGGTAAGTCTTTTGACTGGACACGGCTTTTTCAAAAAACACCTGCACACTATAGGGACGGCCGACAACCCCGACTGCAGGTTCTGCGGGGACGAGGAGGAGACTTCCATCCACGTCCTTACTTCTTGCCCTAGTCTTATGAACTTGAGGCACAAACACTTCGGCATTGGTTTTCCGGTGCTGGAGGAAATAAGGAATGCCCCTGTAGGACGGATTTTGGCCTTTGGGTTAGAATCCGGCCTAAATGGGGGATTCCAATAAATTCGTAGCGGCAGCACAATGGGCCACAACGCCTGAGTGGGGCGACCCTTCGTCGCACCGCTAAAAGAAGAAGAAGAAGAAGAAGACGAAGATAATCAATTTTGGGCAAATTGGACGAATCTCCTTTCGCAAAATTCAACTCCATCTTAATAGTTTATTGATAAAGCAAAAATCAAACGCCACATAGACAAACAACAAATAATTCTAACTTGTATTGAGACAAGAAGTGTCAGCTGGCGGCACGCAAGAAATGTTGTCACATAATCCTCGCCGTAAATTTTGTTTACATTTTTAAGATAACTTCTACATAATAACAAATATAAATACCTTTTAATTCCTTCTAAATACATGTGTATAATATTTATTGATTTTCAAGATATTGAACAAAATAGAAGTATCATAAGTAAAATTACATAAAAGTAAATACACAATTTGGCATTCAAATAAGTTAGTTACAGTCTAAGCGAAAGTTGTCTATGATTGGTTAAATTATTTCCCGCCAAATAAAATCATTTGAAATCTGTGTCTAGACGGGCGCATTCTTAGTTCTTATTTTTATTTAAGAAATTATTGTTTTGGTTTAAATTCATTATGCAGTAATTGTTAAAATAATAACTTTACTTGATATATATCAACAAAACTAAATTTTAAAAAAATGGAAAATACACCATTATACCGAAAGTTTAGTCCAATCCACGGGTGATTTCACCTCTAATTTGAGTCCTAATGAATGGATTTTGATAAAACTTTGTGCAATGTGTTCGTAATGACGTTAATAAAAAAGTTGAAAAAAAGATTAGAGTAGAAAATGATCGGAAAGGGTAGAAAACACCCCTTTTATTTAATAAAAGGGGTGTTCCCTTTTATTACGGGTTCCGTAACTTGTGGAATTAGGTCAAAAATGAAAAAAAAAAACAATATATTTACCGTTTTTGGCCCAAAGTAAGATGTTTTTACTTTTGTGAATTTTTTCGAAATATTTTTTTCTCCTAATGCACAAATTACGGAACCCGTGATAAAAGGGGTGTTTTCTACCCCTACCGATCATTTCCTACTATAATCTTTTTTCATTTTTTTATTAACGCCATTGCAAACATATTGCACCAGATTTCATCAAAATTCATTCATTAGCACTCAAATTAGAGATTTTGGTCATCTTAGCGCTTCGTTAACTGGACTAATTGTAGCAATTTGTAATTTTCTGGATCAACTGTCAATATAACTGATTATTTAGAAGCCAGTGCAAATGGTAATGGTAGTATTTAAATGGTAAATTGACTAAAACCGACTATTGGTTAGAAAACCTCCAGAAAAAGATAGATATCCTATCTTCAGTTGGAACGGAACTATGCAATTTATATGTAATAATTATAAATAAACAAAAAAAATTGAACTATACCTATGCATAATCTGGGACCTTCCCCAAATGGCAGATGGGCGTAGTGATGTCTCTCAGATTTATTTTCTTCACTGAATCTCTCTGGGTCAAAAACTGTAGGATTTTGGTAGTTGTCTTCATCATAATGAATGCCAACTATAGGAATTATAACTTTGGTTCCTTTTTCTATTATGATATCTTCATTTGGAACTTTGTAGTCTTCAACGCACACCCTTGTTACGAAAGGAAGTGGTGGATATTTTCTTAAAGTTTCTGAAAAGAACAAAATTTAAATTCATTAGGGAATGCAAGTGTGGAAAGAGCCGCATTGCACAATAAGTAAGAAAGTTGGAACACAAGTGTTTTTCAAAACTTCAGCTGTCTAAATCAAAATAAACCATTTATCGCGAATCCGCAGTTATCAAAATCATTCCAGAGACTTGGCTCTTAAACTAGAGTCGGGTTCGATTATCGGTCCTGACTGCGATTTTTTCGGAAAAAGTAATCTTAGTATACTCGGATACACTAACTCAGACAAATAGACAAAACTCAGACAAAAGTTGACAGAGGCGTAAGGCAGCGTAGTGTTCTATCACAAATCCATTTCAACATCTATAGTGAACACGTGATGGGACATGTGAACTTAAGATTTGCAGGTGACACCATCTTATTTACAGCAAGCGGGAATGACCTCGAACACCTGCTGAATAGGCTTCAGACAACAAGTTCTGATCATGGTTTAAGACAAATATATGTGTCTGTGAGATACTAAACAATATGGTATGTAGCTCTTGTGGACAACTCTGAGTATGAAAGGGCATAGCCGGGTAAGCATGATGTGACTGCCCCCAAGCGTCTGGCGCTTATATTTGTGCAGTAGGAAGCAATCTTGGAAAGTAGCAATTTCACAAAATATTAGCCCGAAAAAGGGACCGGTTTGGGGTGAGTAAGGGAGGGTTGATTTTAGCAAAACTATTTTTTTTCTAAGAAACGGCGCATTCAATCGTTTTGTAAAAAATATATGGTAAAGACCTACTGAGAAAGTACTAAATAAAAAATCATGCTCAAATTCTGAAAACAGATACAGTAAAAAAAACATATATATTATTTTCAAATTTTTTTTAGGGTAACTTATCCCTGGGATACCAGCCTAAATTTTTTTCTGTAGCATGTCTATGGACTCACTTATGTTATATTTTTTTCCCAGTCTTGTCCGAAGATTACGCCATACTTAAAAAAAATGCCGAAGTGTGCAGTGCCGTATGCATATTTTGTGGACAATTAACTCCTTGCAAGTAAAAAAGGCCAAACTGCAAAGTAAATATGGATATCTGAGTAGTGTATACATATTAGTGACTAGTGATTATGGAGATGGTGAACGAAGAGAAACCAACATAAAGCTGCAACGCTGACAGTTAATTAGGTGCTCAATAGAGTTGACTCTTGCGCCGCAAAAATCAGTTTATAGCCGTAATGTTAAATATCATTAAGAGTAAAACCTAAAGTCAGCGGTACTATGGAGTACCTTGTCAAAGACTGTCATTATTCACATATTACCGTCGGCGGGGATAAGAGCTGGGTTGTTAACAATTTGCAGCACTAAATCGTAGCATTACTAACCTGAGGAGGATATAGATGTTAATCTTCCTCACTGTCATCTGCAATCACTGTACTCATGCTATCCTTCTGGAACAATAGGGAGAGAACTTCTGCCGGTTTAGGTATGCTTGCTAGATATCATCCGTACGAAAGGTAATACACGACAGCAGCTACATGGGAACAACATCCAACAGTTTGATACCCATTGGCACATTCACAGAAATGTCTTCTAACGCCGACACTGTGGGGAATATAGTCGAGGAAACATCGGTAAACCTTCGTTTTGATGTGACGTGAACAAACTTGTATTTTGAGTACATTGGACTGGTCCTTAGCGTACTGAAGATTAAGTGTACCATCTTCATTTATGACTTCGAGGTACGAAATCGTTTGTTTATATTGATACGATCCGGTAAAAAACAGTTTTAAATCCGTCATTTCTGGGAAGTCCAGTACATCTTTGCTGAAAATATCTACAAAAGGCAGTTTTGCAATTTCTTTGAATGTGCCAGTGGGAATCGAACTATTGGATGTTGTTCCCATGTAGCTGCTGTCGTGCATTATCTTTCGCAAGGACGATATCTATCATGCATACCTAAACCGGCGGAAGTTCTTTCTCTATTGTTTCAGAAGGATAGCATGAGTGCAGTGATTGCAGATGACAGTGAGGAAGATTAACATCCATATCCATCACAGGTTAGTAATGCTACGATTTAGTGCTGCAAATTATTAACAACACATGACTGTTAAGACCAAGCTCTTATCCCCGCCTACGGTAATATCGATAGTACCGCTGACTTTAGTTTTTACCCTTAATGATATTTAACATTCCGGCCATAAACTGATTTTTGCGGCGCAAGAGAGTTAAACTCTATTGATCACCTAATTAACTGTCAGCGTTGCAGCGTTATATTGGTTTCTCTTATAACGTTCACCATTTCCATAATCACTAATCACTAGTATGTATACACAACTCAGGTATCCATATTTACTTTGCATTTTGGCCTTCTTTACGTGCAAGGGGTTAATTGTTGACAAAATATGCATACGACACTGCACATTTCGGCATTTTTTTTAAGTATGGCGTAATCTTCGCACAAGACTGGGAAAAAAACATAACATAAGTGAGTCCCCAGGCATGCTACAGAAAAAATTCAGGCTGGTACCCCCAGGGGATAAGTTACCCTAAAAAAAATTGAAAATAATATATATGTTTTTTTTACTGTATCTGTTTTCGGAATTTGAGCATGATTTTTTATTTAGTACTTTCTCAGTAGTTCTTTAACATATATTTTTTACAAAATGATTGAATGCGCCCGTTTCTTAGAAAAAAAATAGTTTTGCTAAAATCAACCCTCCCTTACTCACCCCAAACCGGTCCCTTTTTCGGGCTAATATTTTGTGAAAATTGCTACTTTCGCAAGATTGCTTCCTACTGCACAAATATAAGCGCCAGACGCTTGGGGGCAGTCACACCATGCTTACGCCGGCTATGCCCTTTGGCGAGGAAGGCAAAATCGGTAACTTGCCAATTGATCAAAATTTGGCGTGTTAGAAATATCACAAGTAGCAGACAGATCAGAATTGCTAACGCCCTAGTTGGCCTCCATCTTTATTTTACAGTCAACCCTCTGCGGGCATGGGCCATTTGGGAAGCAGATAGACGGCGTTTTGATGCTGTCAAGACATGGTTCTAGTGACGCATCTCACTGATAACTCGATTCTCCAAGACTCTCTAGCACCGCATTCTTCCTAATTTTTTTGGCCACATCACCCCCAGAGTGAACTGTGTGGAACGGTTGATAGTCACTCCTATGGGAATCGAAAGTGATTAATATTACTATTTTTGGTGGTTCTCGTTCCAATTTTTTGCAACTTTTTACTAAACAAACCTGTCACTTTCAACTACTTTGTCAACGTAAATAAGTAAATAAGTGGCAGACATATTAAATATGGCGGCGTTTGGGAAGGCGCAGTAGAGGACAAAAATGAGAATTATTCCCTTTACATCATGGTCGAGTCGTTAAGAGTTTTGACGAATTGGTAACGGAAAAACAAGTAACATTTGCTGCTTCTGGAGGAATATCCAAAGCAGTCTACACGGAAGTTTCCTGAGAATTTTATGCTTTTAAAAATAGAAACCGTAATCGTCTCTCGGCAATGAAGTACTTTGCGCTCTTAGTACTAGTAATAACCATTTGCACACATTGGATAATTAACTACCTATATTTTTTAATTCAATCAGTACGCAGCAAGTACAGTTTATACTAAAGGTGTCTGCCCCACAGATGGTGTATTCCACCATAAGTGTCAGAATAATTATTTGCTTGGACTGTATATAGTCCAGTGTTTGGCGGTTTTACGCTCAGAATTCTTTCGGGTAAAGCCGATTTTAAATTTGGAAAATAATTAGGGGAATGGCTCCAAGAACAGAAGTTATATAGTGCCGATGTGTGCTTTTACCCTTCTCGGGGATGCACATTATTACATTCAAAATAACCACAGAAATCAATAGAGGAATAAATTCGAAGCAAAAAATATTCTATGAAGTTTTTTCGATGAGTCAATAAATGATTGAAAATGTTGATTTTTCATCTAAAAAATACGTTAGAACGATTTTTCACGAATAACTCGAAAAACCTTACGCTTATATCAAAAAAATTATTAAAAGCAAACATGAAGCTTATAAAATAGCAAATGATTGGTTTTTTATTTCTGTAGATGCAATACGAACCGAGTTATGACTCGTTGAAGGTGACTTTTTCCTCGCCGAAAACTGAATTCGAATCTTTCAACGCTAAATAGCTGAAAAACGGAAAATTTTTAGAGGAAATGACATTTTAAAAAGTACTTGAAAAGAGCTTTAAAATGAGCTTTGGTAAAAGTCGTTAGCATAAAAACTAACGTAGTTATGACGAAAATAAGATGGTTTTTTCGGAGAAAAAATCAGCAATGAAACTAATGGCTTCACAGCAAGAATTGAAACTGAACGTAATCCATTTACAATTTACTTTATTTAAGTAATAACAATATGTTCTAGAAATTTGACCGGTTTGGGATGCCTAGACTTGAAAAGTTTCATTCAAATTTGAAAATTTTTGAAACTTCTTTAAAAAATTTAATTTTTTCACAATAATTACAAATATCCCAAACGATCATTTTATAGTGAAACTCACAAAAAGTTGCAAACTGAATAATTTTTTTTTAATGAGTTCGTGAAAATGTATAGAATAATATCCTGAAAAGTTTACATTCCGCTCGGATGCAGAACATAAAAAAAAAAGTGAAAAAAAACTATTTTTTTATCATTTTTTTCAAAATTTTTAAATTAAGTCAGGCTAGAAAAAAATAAAAATACAGGTGTTTCTGACCAAAGAATGTTCTAATAAAACGTATCGCTCAATTCTAAATTCTTAGCATTTCTAACAAGTAAAATAAAGCTTTTTCTCTTTCTGATTACACATTTTTAACATTTTTCTTAGTGACTAAGAAAATAGTGAATCTGGGGGGAAAATATATAATTATGAACGCATACACAGACACCACACATAGCCGCTGAAACGCTCGCATGTATTTTTACGTGCCTTTACTGTATTGTATTTATTACAGATACACCTATCCACATTCAGCTATATCCATTGAATTCCTTATACATTTGTTTATGTATTGGAAAAGTTTCAGAATTTATATTCAAAACAATCAAAGATATTTTCATAGTTATAAGGCTAAGATCGTGACAATCGCAATTTCTTATCATGATATGATTAATCATATTTTCGAAAAAAATGCATAAAAGTAAACAAATTTGTGTTTGAACATTCGAGAAGTATACATTTTTTTTCGAAATAGTGATATACAGCACCCAATATATATATATATATATATATATATATATATATATATATATATATATATATATATATATATATATATATATATATATATATATATATATATATATATATATATATATATATATATATATATATATATATATATATATATATATATATATATATATATATATATATATATATATATATATATATATAATATATATATATATATATATATATAATATATATATATATATATATTTATCAAGAAAATCATCAAGCAATTAAATTAAAATGATTTGAGATGTACTTTTTTTTAAATCCACGTTACTACAACTTAATAAACCATAATAATCATGAAGTGTATATACTTTTTAACAGTTCTCAATGAAGATAGAATTTTTTTGAAGGGCTTTTATTTTTTTCTATATTTTTTATTGCGACGATTAAGTTAGGGCGTGATAATATATAAGTATAATTTTCCCATCCATCCTTTGCTTGTTTTGTTCAAAACAAAAAAGCATCAGAAAGCTACAATTTTCATCTTTTAAATGAACCAACACTCATATAGATTGAACAAATTCTGATTTAGTTTAGATGTAATTCAGTGCGTCGGTGTCACAGTCATGCGTATTCAAGCGCGTGCACGCATGGATCTCGCTCCGAGTTATGACGTTACACTTGATTATTTTTCTCCGGGAAAACCGTGGCTTTAGCGGTCAATTTTGTTAGCACATTTTTTTTTTCATAAATACGTGATCTATCCATTTGTATTTTTTAGGGGGGTAGATTTCACCCCCAAAAACAAAAAGCACACATCAGGAACATATAACTTTTGAAGAGGAGGGGAAGAAAAACTTAAGAATTCTAATATAATATCCTATTTTTACCGTCAAACACTGGACTATAATTTCTGTGTTTCTTGTTGGGATCTTCTATCACATATTAATATTTTCTTTTAAAACAATGTCCACGTGAAATCTACAAAATAATACAATTGTCTAGTATTACTTCCACATCCAGTGGAAGTATAGTAACGACAAAAAAATTTTTAAAAATTTTTATTGATCAAATAGGCTTAAAATGTCAGAAAACGTCGAGATTTTAAGTTTGAGCGAAAAAAAATTTTCTGTCTGTCGGTCTGTCTGTCTGTAACTTTTTTTTTGTGCGCACGTTTACTCTGGAACCGTTTAAGATATTGACTTGAAATTTGGTACACGTATGTACTTTAACGAGATCTGGAACTAGATTATATTTTCATGTTGTTCCGATGAAGGGTTGGGGGTAACCTGGGGTAAATTTGGGGTATATGGGTAAATCAAGCAGGTAGGAGTCCATAAAATTGGTATTTAGTATATACAAGAGAAACTAAGGTCTCAAAAAAATTTTTGGCATTAGCCACCCCCATTACCACCCCCACCCCCTTATTAAAGGGGATGAAAAAAAAATGTGATTTAGTGTATGTACAAAAACCAGAAACCTCAAAATATTTTTTTACTTCATCCACCCCCACTACTCACTACCACCCCCCTATCACCACCTCCACCCCACCACCGATGCGGGGTATCGTTTTATGGGTTTTTGGGGTAGAGAATTTCAAATATTATATTATTAAAGTTCCATAAACAATTATTTCCACATACACAGCTTTTTCGTTGTGAGTTACTTGGATAGAGAATCTGGATGTGGAAGTAGTGATTCCTTGGGCAGCGGTTTTTTTCTAGAAAATAACCTCTACGCCTGTGGCTTGTACGTCAAAAGAGCAGTTAGCGAGTGTACTATTTTGTACATTTCGCGGATATTCTTGTAGAAAAAAATATATGTGGCAGAAACACAGAAAAATTAAGAGAATGCCTACAATCAACATTCGGACAATATTCAGAATTACCTTAATATCTCTTAAACCCCCTGTACTCACCATCGATAACTTGTTTCATATACTTCAGTTCACTGAGCGATTCATATGTCATCTGGTTGTCATGTTTTCCCAATACAGCATTAATTTCCGCTCTGACCTTGTTTTGGATTTCTGGATGTGACGCTAATTCGTACAAGGCAAACGTCATGGTGGTGGAGCTGGTCTCGAAACCGGCAACGAAGAACACGAAACTTTGAGCTGCTACCTCGTCCATGGTTAGAGTTTTACCATCACCTAGAAATTGAATTAAGAAAAATTAATGAAAGATACGACGCAACTTATATTAGTTGAACGCACTTAAATTTTTACTAGAAAATCGGTGCGACCTGAAATTTTATTGCAAGAAACTGTTATTTAGGGTGTCATAAACATGCAAAAGAAAGTCGACCAAAACTGGCTCCAGGTAAACATTTGGGGAGGGGGGACGTTTTTTTGCAAATATTTTTAAAATTAAGAATTTTATCAAAAAGTGTTAACACCTACAACTTGAATATTTTAAAATCACCTTAAATTTGACATTAATCCCGTCCAATTTGATAAAAAATTGACCTAGATGTAATTTTTAAAAGTTCAGTGGTTTTTCACCTCCACCTTAAATGTCAAAGAACAATGTTAAAAAAGGACTTTTGGCCCATCCGTGGTAAAGTGTGGAAGCCGTCTTTTTCTACTAACTTTGAGGTGCTGAGAGCGAATCCGTCACCCGTTTTGGCGAAAAATCCCGGGAACACATTATTTGGGGGATGACATTTTTTCACAGTTTTTATAAACTCTAAATAGTTTATGTCAAAGATAGAGTATGTTCGTAATAATTCGTGAGCAGTTTTAAAATAGTAACACATTTAGTTTTTTTACTTCTTTTTCTACTTAGTTATCGAAACTTAATATTTTAAGAGAATTTGCTGCAGGAGAATAACCTCTTGTAGTTCTAATTCTAGTGTCAAGTTCTAATATCAATTTTAATGTCACCCCAAGTAAGGATTGTCTTTTAATATGTTCCCGAAATTTTTCGCCAAAACGGATTAGTTTTCAGCACCTCAAAATTAGTAAAACAAGATGGCTTCCACACTTTTCACACAGTCCTTTTTTAACATTGTTCTTTGGCTTTTAAGGCGAAGGTGAAAAACACTGAATTTTTAGAAATCCATCTCGGTCAATTTTTTATCAAATTGGACGGGACTAATGTCAAATTCAAGGTAATTTTAAAATATTCAATCAATCAACCTTCAATCCATTAAATATACAACACCTATTCCTGTACAAGAAGGCAGATTTTGGTCTCCTAGTTCTAACAAAGTCAAACTTCAAGACTGTTTCAAAACGTATCTACTAGAAAAATGCAGCAATATATGGCCAAATATGCAGGTCTTCTGTAGTGTAATATCTTTTCCTAACCCAACCACATGCATGTCCATATAGCAAACCAATTTAAGATAATACCACGAAGAACCATATTAAACATACAGCAAACAGAGGGTATCAGAGAGTGATGGGATTATCGAATGATACAGTCGCTCTGGTTCTTCTGTTATATCATTGGACTACCTTCAAGAATCTTGGGTTGAAGGAATTGTGGATTCGTCTAGGTGTTAGAGCTACGAAGCGCCAGGTTCCCGTTCATATAATGGCTGAACGAATTGCAATATGCCATGTACTTCCTGCTTTACACTTTCTAACTGGGTCAGACTGCACTAACAAAGTAAGTACAAAACATGCTGGAATGGCAAGTACACCCGACGCATTTTTCACAAACTTCAGAATTCCTGCGAGTGGTAATGGAGCCGTCGATACAATTGGCAGAAAAATATCGTACAAGTTTTGAAAACAGGGATCAGTTTGTAAAACAATGGACGAATTACGAATGTTTCTATATACATATGGGAAAAACTTTTCCATAGAAGACCTCCCACCAACCAGTGCATGAATTAGATCACACATTTTAAGGGCCTACTACAACACACATTTATATATAACATATCTAAATGATGATATCACGCAACTTGATTCTATACAGTTTCGTTACGAAGATATAGGTGATTGTCTACGGCCCTCATGTACAACTTCACTGTTTCCTCCCAACAACGACCTTGTGCCTAGTTTCTCATGTCTAAAGTATGCAAGAGATTCATGTTTATGTTTTTCAAATGGAATATCCTGTCAGGGGCGGCTCAAGGCAAATTTTCCACCCGAGCGGGAGCACTTTTTGGCGCCTCTCTCTAAGATCACACAAATTTCACGGTCGTACTACGCACTAAAGTGCAAGAATATCTTTTCAAACCCCGCGTACACTCTACTTTTTAACTTAACACATGGAGTAACATAACCGCGTGTATACACGGTGGTCCAGAATTGTCTCTAGATATTTATATGGCTGATAATACATCCAAAAATAGAAATACTCTAAACAGATAATAAGGAAATTATACCCCTTTAAAGGGGGATTATAAGTATCAGTTGTTCGCCATATGTTTCCGATCGCTTTAAAATATATAAGTTATAGTTTAAATTTAGAAATGGGCATCAATTTACATAGTACCAGTCAAACCCTCTCCTCTGCTTAAGGAGTAGTTTTAGGGGTGGCTATCAATATTTTACCCATAACATTTTTATTCTTACATATTTATAAAAATTCTTGTAAAAAATATTCTCATATCACTAGAAATAAAAAGATGTACTTGTTGCATTTCGATAAACCATTCTCAAGTAATTTATGTTTATCTAACCTCGTTATGAAAAATCAAATTTTAAATGCATTTTTGACGTTACGAAACGTCACATTTTTCATAACTATCATTTTCATTACATAACTATAGTTATGTAATAGTATATTGTGTATTTAGGTGTGAAAGCAATACATTCCCGGACGACGATGCAAGTTGTTGACCGAGGCGCTAGCCGAGGCCAACAGGCATCGAAGTCCGGGAATGTGCTTTCACACCGAAGTACACATACTATTTTTTCTGAAATCACAATGAATATTATTATAAATTAAGGAATTTGTATTAATGCATAACATTTCTTCATTACAATCTAACTCTTGTTGATCGTTGCTTGGCAACGGATCTTTTCCGGTCTGTTTTCTGATAGTTTCTTAGCAACGGACTAAAATACTGGAATTGTGCGTTTTTCGATCTGAAATCGCGCCGAAAATGTCTACATTGCCGATCGATTTCAGAAAAATAATATTGTTGACTAGTAAACTAAATTCAGATTTTACTGAATAAATAAATAAATATGATCGTAGGTAATAGTATATTACGTAATGAGTTTTATAAGAAGTGTAATTGCTTTACAACTCGAATTATGTACTATACTTTACCTACGAACATATTTATTTATTTATTTAGTAAAATCTGGATTTAGTTTACTTGTCAATAATATTATTCAACAAATATTATGTCCGTTTTGACAGCGTTTGAAAATTACGTAGGCGCATTTGTTTTTTTAAACCCCGCATCAGCGATATAAGCCACCTATAATTGCGTGTCCCGTGCGTTTTGTTTACCGTGCGATTTGTTTACAGTGCGATTTGTTTACAGTGCGATTTGTTTACAATATGTAAAGTTCAACTTACACAAATGGCAGGTAGTGTGTTTTCACTGTTTACAGTAGTGATCGTTGGTAAAGTATAGTACATAATTCGAGTTGTAAAGCAATTACGTACTCATGGAAATACGCACTCGCCGCTACGCGGCATCGTGCGTAGCTTTTCCATTCGTGCGTAATATGCGTCTTACACTCATTACGTAATATACTATTAACAAATATTATGTCAGTTTTGACAGCATTTGAAAATTACGTAGACGCATTTGTTTTATTAAACCCCGCGTCAGCGAATCAAGCCACCTAAATTTGCGTGTCCCGTGCGTTTTGTTTACCGTGCGGTTTGTTTACTGTGCGTTTTGTTTACAATATGTAAAACTCAACTTACATAGATGGCAGGTAGTGTGTTTTTTTACTATTTACAGTAGTGGTCGTAGGTAAATAACTATTACAAATCAATGTGCATTTACAGCATATTACTAATAATTAATTTGTAATAAGAATAAATTTTTTTGTCTACACCATTTCTACGCTATTTAAAGTTAAATTCACTCACTCCGCGATTTTAACGCAGCATGTAAAATGCATGCGTGTCCTATTCACACTTATGGGTTTTTACACGTGCGTTAAGAATGCAGCCTGCTTCTAATTTTCCCCTAGAGAAGCGTCCCTAGAAATATGGTATTGGTATGGGTACAGTACCTACAAAATTAATTAATATACTTACCAAATCTAAAATTGTGTTGTTATTTTTATATTATTAGGTATATTATATATTATTAGCTGTATTACAATAATTAGCTTTTGGCGCTCTACCAGTCGAACTGCCACACAACAAACTAAAAAGGCTAAAAAATATAGTACCAACTGTTTTATAGTACGTGCTTCTGTTCACTATTTCTATAAAAACCCACAAGTGTGAGAGATAGTGCAATTTCAAAGCAATGCGTTAAAACTGCATGTGCCTGTTCAAAATTGCATGCCTGAAAAATGCAGGTGTGAATTTAACTATAATGAGAGAACCCCCGATACAAGTTTACTTAGAGTAAGGTTCCTTTTTATTGTTTTAATATTTCATACAAAACAAATTGCCATTTATTTATTTATAAACTGTAAATTATGTAAGATATGAAATATATGCAACTAATGTTGGTATAACTTTCTGAATATTCTGAATTCTTTCTGAATGAAAAGTGCACGTTGTCTGCCTTCAATTATACAAAATCTTTAATGATCAACTCCTTGCCAGTCAATAATAGGACAGGAAGCTTGATGTATGAGTAGTAGCTAAACAAACATATTTGCGTTACATTTTTGAATTATTTAGACGGCTTTAATGTTATTCGGCTGTTCTGCATTATTACAATTTAAACTGATATAGATTCCATTATTTGATATTCTTTTCCAACGAAAACTATTATTAAATTATAAAAGGTATATTAAAAAAAATTAAGAATTTTTGCCCTCAGTTTGGCGCCCCTAAAATTATAGATATAAGGAGTCATATATTGTTCAGCACCCTAAAAAAACATGAGAAATGACACCTCACATGCCTACGCAGTGCATTTTCAGTAGGAATCAAAGATGGCGTCGATTTTCCAAAATAGCCACTCGCACAGACCATCACCAAATTTTTTTTAATTACTGGACAATTACCAACAATATCTAAATGGGTGAATCTCTGAAAAATGAATGACATACAGGGAAGAAACGTACTTTAGTTTTAGTGAAAAAGATATACGGGGTGGTCACTAAAAGAATAAGCTAAGTAACTGGACTAAACATGTCAACATTTGACTGAGGATGTATATAGTAGACTCTTTTGTTTTTATGAACCACTCTAGGAAAAAATGAGATCATTACGTTGAAACAGAACCGCGAATTTCTCGAAAATGTGAGTGCTGGTAATAAGTTCAAAAGTGTGTATCTACGATCTAACATCCACATTCCGTCGAATTTCGACAGGCTGAGCTAGTTAACAATTAAATTATAAAACATAATCAACCGCACGTTAATATTGTATGATAGTGTGCCAAGTTTTTTTTTAACGCGAGGTAACGGAAAGTATAATGCCCGATATTTTTGGTACGTATTTTCCTTACTTTCAGAAATATTTAAAATTTTTAAACGAAATTTGGTGTTCCAACCGAACCTTGGGGTGGAAACAGTAAATCCGCGCTTGGTTCATACCTTTATATCCACTTTCTTGCACCTCTTTGTTGTTCTTGATGTCGATGAGCAACTGCAGGAAGTCCTTCCGGACCACGTTATTTTCCTCTCTGTAGGTGACAGTATCCTGTACGATCTTCGTGAAAAAATCGCTAGTCTCCTTCCTAATTATGCGAAGTCCAAGTGCTCGCGCAATATTCGGGAAGTTGAAGCTAAACGTAGTCTTCAGTCTTTCAATCCTGTTGGTCACGAAAATCTCCTTGCCGTATCTTCTGAACAGAGAGTCTGGTTCTGTGAAACTGTTGCACTCGAGTCCGAAGGCGCAAGATCCAATAACATCGGTGGAGAAGCAACCTGTAATAAAAATTAATCAAACAATAATTGCTTGAATGTCTTTGAATGGACCCAATTAGTTTGACGCATAAAGTCCCCGAAAGTAGGCAAACCGCATTTCATGGAGTTATAGCGCATTCTCTAATAATTTGTAACGTGATACCGCGAACCTTCAATACATTGTACATAAGGATTAAAATAAATTGGAGTAAATGGTAAAAATGGGACATATTTCAATTAAATTCGCTCTCATATCAAATACTAGCAGACGTACCCTTCCTTCCCAAGGGGTATTATGTTTTATTTAAAAACAAACAGGTATTTTTAGCATTACAAAGACAGGTTGTCAGCAGATTAAATGGTTTCTTTATACAGAATATTTTCTATTTTCCCTTTTGAAGTTAAAATAAAAATATTCTCTTTGGTGTTTACTCTAGAGTAAGTTACATGAAATTAATTGAATCAATTCCTGCTACTCTTAAAATTTGAACTTTATTTATCGTAATAGCAAAATATATTTTTATAGAAAAATTTAAATCAGAAATGGTACTCCGAGGGAACTGATGGTATTCTAGGAATAAAAACTTACTCCCAGCAGAGTAATTATTATGGATTCAATGACATAAGAATTTAAAGGTTTTAAAGTTCGTATTTGAAGACTGGTTCCATTATAGTGTGGATGCGTCTGAAGGCAGATATTTGAAAATATATAAATGGAAAAGAAAATCAAATTAAGAAACAAGTGAAAAGTGTGTATTAACGCCGATGATTCAACATTTCCGCAAAAAGTATCCAGCTTCAGGTCCCATTACAAATAACATTTTACGTATTGTTACATGTTCCACCCCCAGAGACATCTAAGGGAATTTCCAAGTTCCATATGTAAGCAACAGAAAAGTAAGTTGGTTGGTTAGTCTGGTTATCGTCCCATAGAGGGCGCGCGCGGTATCAAAACCTAGGCATCTGGAAACATCTAGAGAACTGCTAGAAAGATCCAGAACTACTTACCCAAGAGTATAAAAGCCAGCCAGCGGGTGTTACATTAATCGGCTTTGCTGACGACGTAGTTATGACAGTAGTTGCAGAAACCGAGAACATACTGATGAACAAAGCAAACACTGCCCTCCAGCGAGTTGGAGAATGATTAGAAGCAAGAAAACTAAAGCTGGCACCAGACAAATCAGAAGGCGGTCCCTCCTTATCACTAACAGAAAAATAGCGCCGATCTGTTTCACCGTCTTGAATACTCCGATCAGCAAGGCAATAAAATACCTAGGAGTGTGGCTTGATACCAAACTTACCTTCGCGAAGCACGTTAAAAGAACTACCGAGAAAGAGGAAAAAAGAGTCACAGCATTGACAAGCCTAATGCCCAATATAGGAGGGCCGAGAGCATCGAAAAGGAGAGTAATGGCAAGTGTGGTCCACTTTCAAATACTGTATGCTACACCAGTCTGGCATAGGGTAACTCGAAATAGAAAATTAACAGCAAATCTGGCAGACTCCAAAGGCTGATGTCAATCAGAATCGGCAGCGCATTCCGCACCATTTCAACTGAGGCAGTGGGAGTGATAGTGGGAGTCCCACCTATAGAATTTCTAATACAGGAAAGGACAGAAAAATACAATGGAGTGGAGGCCAGAGCAGCAAGAGAGAACGTTTTCACAAGATGGCAACAGAAATGGGAAAGCTGAGCGTATGGACGATGGACCTATAAATTGATACCTATCATTCAGACGTGGATAAATCACCCCTACGGAGAGGTGGATTACTATCTAACCCAAGCTCTCTCGGGACACGGGTGTTTAAGAAGTATCTCTACAATCGTAGAAGGGTAAGTACAGAGAGATGCAGCTACTGCGACGAGATGGATGACGTAGAACATACCCTTTTTACTTGTATTAGGTGGGAAGAGACCAAGAGGAACTATGCCCAACAAACCGAGTCAACCTTCAACTACATAAACATGATGGCAAGCTTATGCGCATCCGAGGAGTCATGGAAACAAGCATACAGAACAGTCCGTACAATAATAGAGACGAAGGAAGTAGAAAGCTGATAAAGGAAGTTAAAGGCCGGCTCCCCACTGAAGTAATGTGAAACCGGTTTCCGGTAGGAGAAGCGAGATGAAGGGGGAAGGGTTTTAGTCAGTAAGAATCTGACACTACTGACACTCCAGAGTCTATGCAAGATTTCCCCTCCTCCTAAAAAAAAGTATAAAATCAGACAGAGTGGCCGCGCCAAGGGAGTACAGTTCAGATGACTATATAGTACCGTTCAAGTTAGTAGTTTAGTTCAGATAGTAAATCGAGAAACATTAAGAACAAGCAAACAAAGTGATAAAGTGACCGAATAATTGAAGTATAGTACTCAGTGTTATATTAGTGAATTAATTAATTGCTGTAATTAGTACGTAAGTTAATACATTATTGTTTAGTGTTACCCTGGTGTTATAATTTTTAGGATCCACAATACAGGGTGTTTACAAAAGGGTGTAAACACGTATCAGTATGATACTATGCTATGCTAACCTGCTGCATTTTTTTCCTGCTGACGAATGCATAAAAGAACGACGAGACTTAATTTGGAATCTTGTCTATCTCTCTCAGGAAACGAGGTTCTCTTCTTGAGTATTGTGCCTTATTATACTCTTCGCAAACACGAAAACGAAGAGTCTATTGCATTTGATGAACACGAATTTTGAACAACTTTCAAAATGTCCGTCTGTCCGTCCGTCACGTTTCTTGTAAGCATGATAACTCGAGAAAGAAAAATCCGACTGTACTGAAATTTGGACTTTGAAGTTAGTGTTAGCTAGGGGAAGAAACCTATTGTTTTTGAACAAAATCGATAGGTAAATATAAATGTTTTTAATGATTTATATTTGAGAATTTTTTTTTTTGATTTTTGTTTTTTTAAAAATTTACATTTTTTACGTGTTAGGTGGTGCCGTAGTTCTTACGATTTTGACTCGGTATCCAAGGGTCCCAGGGGGTATGGTATAGTTTTTTTCTTCATTTTTACTTTATTTTACACTGGGTCTTTCACCAACTAAGTTCGTACTATAAAATTAAAAACGTCTAAAACTAGCATTATTTACAAAAAACTGCGTAGAGTATCCTATAAAATGTGTAACAATTATATAAAAAGTTTAGTAAACCGGCGAAGAGTACGTTTTTAGCTTGTTTATATTATATTACTAATCTTTGACACTGGCATGAAAAAAGTTATTTTCAAAAAAAAAGTTATCAGCCAAGGCGAGGTTGAAATTCAATGTGTGAAGGGTTCTAAATATAGCTTTCATTTTGATTCGAGGAAATCGTGGTTGTGATAAAAAGTCTGTAACCTCGACGAAATTTTTACATTTTGAAAGGATACAATGCAGGAGATAAGTGATGGGTAAAAAAACCCAAGATAAGATAAGTTTTCAAGTACAGGTGTGCAGGAAAATGGTTTATATACATAAATAATTATATATTAAAATCATAGGTACGTAGAAATGTAGGAGATTAGCTAGTATTAAACAAAGCACTCAAGGCCATGAGAATTCATGTATTACGCAAATCATACGAGGTAGAAATAACATTATACAGGGTGTAAAGTCGGTGTAAGAAACACAAATAATCTATTGAAATGATTCATTCATCCCATTTTGAAAATAATCCTAAAAAAATGACAAAATTCCATGCAATTAAAAAAAAAAGAATATTCTGGTCCTAATACAGGGTGAGTCAAAGCAAATTATACCCTAGAGTAAAATATTTTTCTGTATTATTAAATTTTTTTCCGTTCAATTTAAAAAGCTGAGATCTTATCGATTACAGTCAGGTGTTCAGTTTGCAGTTGGAATTTAAAAGCATTATATATCTGAAATTCTTATTATAATACCTTATTATTATACTCTTCGCAAAAACGAAGAGTATATAGCATTTGATCGGCACATTTCTAAAACCGTAAATATCGCTCGTAGAGAAAAAAAAATTTCATATCATTGAGTTAGTGAACGAATTCTGAACAACTTTCAAAGTGTCTCTCTGTCCGTCTGTCTGTCTGTTCGTCCGTCACGTTTCTTGTAAGCAAGATAACTTAAGAAAGAAAAGTCCGATTGTATTGAAATTTGGAATGTAAGTTACTGTTAGCTAGAGGAAGAACCCTACTGTCTTTGAAGAAAATCAATCAGTAAATAAGATATGTATTAATCATTTAATTAAAAAAAAATGTTTTCTTAATTTTTGTCGCCTGTACCTAAATAGAAATCTTGCGAAATGTTATCTCTGTAATAAATTTCTTTTTGTTTACACATTTTACTAATAGACCGTGGGATAGTGACAGATTTTTTTAAACGTTTGGTTCCTATCTGGCCTTTTGGGAGCCTTTTGTGCCTGATTTGTACTAACCATTTTCGTGTTTATCAAACGGTTATCCAGGGCCCCTTAGCGGAAAACAAAAAAGAAAATTTCATGAAAATGAGCAATTTCAAACGTTTTGTTCCTATCTGGCGTCAAGTTAGACTTACGTTTTAAAGAAAAACATCTGACGGAAGCTTATCGCCAGACAAATTCCGTGGGCCGGAAGGCCCGAAATTTCAATCCGAAGTTGTAAGAAAAAATGGTCAAAATCAAACCATTTGGTTCTTATCTGGGAATTGTATATATAGGTAAATAGATTATAATTATCGCGATATAACAAACGCCAGACAAATCCCGAGGGCCCTACAGTGAAAAAATTATTGTTCAAGTTGTCAACTATTCCGCGAAAATCAAACGATTGGTTCTCATGTGAAATGATTTTTTCTGTAAAAATTAACCAAAACGAAAATGTATTGTATCATTCACAGACATTTTTAGTGGGCCAAACATATTTTAAATCTTAAAAGAAGTGCACGAAAAAAAGCCATTTTTTCAAACGATTTATTTCTGTCTGGCATTTGGATTTTAAAAAGATATGGTAATAACTAAACCATATTTCAAGTACCAGACAAAAAGCGTGGGCCAAATATATTTTAAATCTTAAAAGAAGTGCACGAAAAAAAAATCATTTTCTCAAACGATTTATTCCTGTCTGGCATTTGGCTTTTAAAAAGATATGGTAATAAATAAACCATATTTCAAGTCCCAGACAAAAAGCGTGGGCCAAACATATTTTAAATCTTAAGAAGTGCACGAAAAAAAGCCATTTTTTCAAACGATTTATTCCTGTCTGGCATTTGGATTTTAAAAAGATATGGTAATAACTAAACCATATTTCAAGTCCCAGACAAAAAGCTTGGGCCAAATATATTTTAAATCTTAAAAGAAGTGCACGAAAAAAAAATCATTTTCTCAAACGATTTATTCCTGTCTGGCATTTGGCTTTTAAAAAGATATGGTAATAAATAAACCATATTTCAAGTCCCAGACAAAAAGCGTGGGCCAAACATATTTTAAATCTTAAGAAGTGCACGAAAAAAAGCCATTTTTTTCAAACGATTTATTCCTGTCTGGCATTTGGATTTTAAAAAGATATGGTAATAAATAAACCATATTTCAAGTCCCAGACAAAAAGCTTGGGCCCAGCCGTAGATATGTTGAGTGAAAGTATCGAAAAATCAAAAAACAGTCGTGTAAAAATCGATGCATTTTCAAACGATTCACACTCGTCTGGCATTTCATTAGCTTGTCATTGTAAAAGAGTATTATACACATTTAAACAAATTTGTTTCGCGTCACTACTTAAATGCCGCAAGCGCGGATTTATGGGGGGTAACGGGGTAACAAGATTCCGTAAACAATCAACTTTCATTTTAAAGTTTCATAATTTTTATTATTTTATTTTATATTTTTGAATATATTTAGTTGTGTTCATAATTTTTTTTTTTGAGATTTTTTCCCCCCGCTCATCAATTTTAATTTTCGAGGAAAAACATTTTTGTTATTTTCAACACGCGGCTATGTTACCCCCCAAGCTCAAAGTCCAGATCCGCCCTTGAAATGCCGTTTTTTTTCTCACTTGAAACTCATTTGAAATCACTGGAATCAATATAACTGTCACTTTCACATTCATAATCCCTCGATCGAATAATATTTACAATAAATAAGTTACATACTAGCAAAAGGACAAATATAAATTATTACATATTAATATTTAATTTACAACTCTACACTACACCATAGAAACTGAGAGTCCTCGTAAGTCCGTATCTGTTTCATTCTCCCTTGGCGTAGGTAGTCAACCACACGAAAGTGATTTCTTCTCTCATTTTAATGCACGCGACATAAGACACGTAAGATGTGATGTGGTAGAAACATATATGGTATGCATTGTTTGCGAGCGACGCTGCTTTTTATACTCCTCGCTCGTCCCGGGGTGATTTTTATTTATCGTTTGCTAATGGGGAACTTGCCCATTTTTTTCGTATTTCATTAAAGTGTGTGTTTATGTATAAAAACACGCCACATCGAATATCAGCTCTTAAATCGCAGTACTTACTTTGCAATAAATAATTAAAGTTGAAATCCTCGCTACTCCTCACGAAAAGCACTGTGACGTCAGATCGAGAAACTAGTCTCGCGTGGGGACCCACAGATGGTGTACTTTAGCCGAGCGGTATGTCTTCACCCTAATTAATAGACTGGGTGGCGGTTGGCTTTGAGACGTTCGCATATTTGGTCTTTTGCTCTTTATGTTAGAGAAAAAATAAAAAAAAGTAGATAGATAGATAGATAGATAGATAGATAGATAGTTTATTCATGTCAAAATACATAAAAATGTTTACACACGTCAAATATACAAGTAGGTACTAAAACATCTAGATAAATATGGTAGAATAATAAAAATGTATACTACAAGGACAGGGTATAAGTTGACAAATAAAATTAATACAAAACAGGTAAGTACAGAAACAATGTATGTGCCTTAAAAACATGGATACATGGACATAGAGAGTCGCCCTAGTGTATATCAAATTATGTTAAATCAGATTAAAGTCGCTAGATAAGAATTCATCTGTGGTGTAGAAAGCGCCGTTAAGTAGATAATTTTTTATTTTCTTTTTAAATTGAATTTCATTTAAGGCCCTTACCTGAAGAGGTAAAGCATTAAAAACCTGTATTCTTAGATAACCAGTGCCATCTCTGGTTCTACTTAGTCGTAGGAAATTATTGTTTAGATTATCTTTAATTCTCGTGTTATAACAATGAACCTGATTTCTGGTGCTAAATGAATCCTGATTTTTTTTTATATATAGAAGACACTGAAATACATAAGTACAGGGTACAGTCATGATTCTCAATTTTTTTAAACTGTTCTTTACAGTCATCCCTAAATTTTAATCCGGATATTATTCGTATAACTCTTCTATATCTACAGCTGCGCCCCAGATTTTTGTCTGGCACTTGAAATATGGTTTGTTTATTAACATATCTTTTTAAAAAAACAAATCCCAGACGAGTGTAAATCGTTTGAAAATGCATCGATTTTTACACGACTGTTTTTTGATTTTTCGATACTTTCGCTCAACATATCTACGTCTGGGTCCAAGCTTTTTATCTAGGACTAGAAATATGGCTTATTTATTAACATATCTTTTTAAAATCCAAATGCCAGACAGGAATAAATCGTTTGAAAAATGGCATTTTTTTCGCGCTTTTCTTTTTGTCTGGCTATCCAGGAGACCCAGCCAATTCGTCTGGGAATCTTAAATTGAAACTGCTTGTTGCCTAATATTAACAAAAAAACAAATGCCAAACGAATGTAAATCGTTTGATTTTCGCAGAATACTTGACAACTTGAACAATAATTTTTTCACTGTTGGGCCCTCGGAATTTGTCTGGCGTTTGTTATATCGCGATAATTATAATCTATTTACCTATATATACAATTCCCAGATAAGAACCAAATCGTTTGATTTTGACCATTTTTTCTTACAACTTCGGATTGAAATTTCGGGCCTTCCGGCCCACGGAATTTGCCTGACGATAAGCTTCCGTCGGATGTTTTTCTTTAAAACGTAAGTCTAACTTGACGCCAGATAGGAACAAAACGTTTGAAATTGCTCATTTTCATGAAATTTTCTTTTTTGTTTTCCGCTGAAGGGCCCAGGATAACCGTTTGATAAACACGAAAATGATTAGTACAAATCAGGCACAAAAGGCTCCCAAAAGGCCAGATAGGAACCAAACGTTTAAAAAAATCTGTCACTATCCCACGGTCTATAATTAATATATATATATAAAAAACATTGATAAGAAGTCTAACAAGAAACCACGGCCCATTATTATAACTTTCACGGATATCAGTGAACGACAGAAAATATTTAAGAGCAAAAAACTTTTTAAGAATACAGGAATCGTCATCAAAGAGGACTTAACCGCCAGTCGAGTAAATATGTATCAAAAAGCCTGTACTAAATATGGATTTAAAACTGTTTGGACCTGGAATGGGGATATTTTTACCAATAAAAATGGACAGAAGCACACAATCAAGAAATATGCAGACCTGGAAGACAATTTAGCAGAGAGGGAGCTGGAACTACAATCCGCCTAATCGACAAAACAAAAAAAAAAAGAGAAAAAGAAAGAAGAAAAAGATTACAATTTATATTGCACACTATATATTCTTTTACTTACATTATTTTTGCAAAATAAATACCCATAATATATTACATAGAGACGATTATTTCGCTCATTATATTATACAACCAACGCTATGAATAAACTTAGCTATTGTCATCTTAATGTTCGTTCATTAGTTGCTCATTTCGATAACTTCAAACTGCATGTTGTGTCGCAACAATATGACTTAGTAGCACTTACCGAAACATGGTTAAACGAAAATATTCCATCATCCAGTGTAAGTATACCAGACTATAACCTTATTCGATGTGATCGTAATGTACGCGGTGGGGGCGTCGCATTCTATTTAAAAAAGCACTTAAGTTACAGGTATATAGAAAGTAGTAAAGAGATAGAGCAGTTATGGATTGAGGTTAAAATAAGCAAACAGTTAATCTCATTTGGCGTTGTTTATAAACCGCCAAGACTATACCATGGGGACTTTCTGAACCATCTAGAAAATTCTTTTTCTGCAGCCATGTTAAATTCAAACTGTATGATATGTTTAGGTGATTTTAATATTGATTTTCTAAACTGTGACAAACAGTCTTCAAATGATTTAAATATAGTACTAGAAAACTTGGGTTTAACTCAAATCGTGTCCAAACCTACTCGCGTTAATAGTAGCTCTAGCTCATTAATTGACCTTGTTATCACAGATAATCAGAATATCATCAATAACTGTGCCGTAATAGACTCAAGCGACATATCCGATCATAGCTTAGTTTTTATTGAGTTGGCAATCATTAAACCTAAGCCGATACGCAAGTTTAGAACATATAGGCCTCTAAAACAAATAGATTTCAATCAATTTGAATGCGATTTAAAGTCAATTCCATGGAAAAATATATATGATCTGGCAGATGTGGATGATAAGCTTAGTTTCTTAGTTGACAACTTAACTATATTGTTAGATATTCATGCCCCTCTAAAAACCTCTAGATTCACCAAAAAACCTTCCCCATGGCTCACAGAAAACCTCAAGCACATGATGCTGTTACGGGATAAAGCATTAGCAAAATATAAACGAACGAAAAATGAACAAGACCATAACCAATATAAAGCCCTGCGCAACATGACTAACTCGACAATAAAATCAGAAAAAAAAGCATATTTTGATTATCAGTTTAGAAACAATAAAAGCAAAATCTGGGATGATATTAAATTCTTTAACTCTAATAACAATGGAAGCAACCTACCAGAATTTATTTCAGACTGTAACACAATAAATAATTACTTTATTGACAGCATCTCTGTTCCAAATATTAATTTTGATGATATTATAAACTTCTATTCTGCAAATAAATTACATAACAGCTCTTTCAGTTTTAAAACAGTGTCAGAAACTGATGTGTTAAAAATAATTAATGGCATAAAAACTAAAGCCGTGGGTTGTGACGAAATATCAGTTTATTTTAAAATCATGTCTGCCTTTTTACTGCCTATTATTACCTATATAATAAATTTCTCTTTACTAAACTCAGTATTCCCTAAGCAGTGGAAAAAAGCTCATGTTATAGCACTTCCCAAAGTGAATCCCCCACGGGACTTACCGATCTTAGGCCAATTAGCATTTTACCTTGTTTGTTGAAGTTATTGAGAAGATTATGGAGACCCAGCTCCGAGAGTATTTTAATTTGCATAATATCTTACCTCTAATTCAATCGGGTTTTCGACCCGGTTATAGTTGCAATACGGCGCTGCTAAATATTACGGACGACATTATCGCTGCAACAGATCAGGATAAACTCTCGATACTGGTTCTCCTGGACTTCTCAAAAGCGTTCGACACAATTAATCACTCGGTGCTCATTTCTATTTTAAAATATATTGGTTTAAATCATGAGGGTCTAGCTTTAATAACAAATTTTCTTGTCGGCAGATCACAGGCTGTTGTGATTGGTAGAGAGGTTTCTCACTACCGAACTCTTAATAATAATAATAATAATAATAATAATAATAGTTTGTTGGTGCTAGTATACAATAAGTATTTACACAAGTCAAGGTACAGTTTGAGAACAAATTAAAAGAAGTAATATCAAAAAGTATCACATAAGATGTTATAAGTAAAAATCATAAAATTATTATAACACAGATAAAAAACAAACGAAATACATAACAGCGTACATAAGTGAGAACTAACACACGTCAAAGTGACTAAAATCTGCACACAGAAATTCCTCAAATGAATAGAACGCTTGCCCGAGCAAAAAACGTTTCACCGTTTCTTTAAATTTCTTACAGTTTGACTGTTTGATGTGGGTGGGTAATGCATTAAAAAACTTTATACCGTAATAATTGATGCTGTTCCTAGATTTAGTTAACCTCAGATAGTCTGGCAAAATTGAATTACACCTTCTTGTGGAGTAGCTATGTAATTGGCCATGGGTTGCATATTTGCTTTCATTTTCTTTTATATGCATTAGACAATGAAGAATGTACATACAAGGCAATGTAAGAATTTTAAGTTTAATAAATGCGTTTTTGCAATCATCTCTATAATTCAGACCAGCGATCACTCTAACTGATTTTCTTTGTAATGAGAAAACGGAACTGGCAGATGGGGCATGACCCCAGGTCAGAATTGCGTAAAAAAGAGTGGTAGGTATTAATCCATGGTAAGCAGTTAGGAGAGTTTTTTGTGAGACTTTGTAAGACAGACTCCGTAATAGATATACACTTTTCGATACTTTTTTACATACATGCGTTGTTTGAGGTTCCCACGATAATTTTGTGTCAAGGAAGACTCCTAAAAATTTAATTGTATTACTAAAAGTAGAGTTGTCTATGTCATTTACATTTTTTAGGCTAAATATTACTTTCTCAGTTTTATTCTGATTTAAACACAACTGATTGGCTAGGAACCATTTCAAAACTTTTGACTGTGATATATTTACATTATCTATTAATTCATTAAGATTGGAAGAAGGATTTGAAATAGTGGTGTCGTCGGCAAATAGAGTAAAGTGGCTGTCAGCTAGTGAACTCGGCAAATCATTTATATATATGAGGAATAATATGGGGCCAATTATAGACCCTTGAGGCACACCATATTTTATAGGTAATAAGGCCGAGCTTTTACTTTTGTTGGTAACAAATTGATGACGGTTGCTGAGGTAGGAGGCGATTAGGTTTTCGCTGTTCTTGTCAAAACCGTAGAACTTTAGCTTATCTAGTAAAATATCGTGGGATACACAGTCAAACGCTTTGGTAAGATCCAAGAATTGCGAATAAATGTATAAACCTTTTTCAAAACCATTGTTTATGAAATCAATTAAGGACAGGATAGCTAATGTAGTGGATTTATTTTTCCTAAAACCGAACTGATGTTGACTGAAAAGATTATTTTGCTCAAAATAGTCCGTTATTTGTTTTTTTAGAACCATCTCAAAGATTTTAGCTAGAAAAGGAATTATTGAAATCGGACGATAATTCGAGGGCTCATCCTTGGAGTCCTTTTTATGTATGGGTACTACCTTAGAGATTTTAAGTTCATCAGGGAAGATATTATTACGTATACATAAATTAATCAAGTCAGTTAGTGGGATTAGTATTATATATTTTATTGTTGTTAAGATTTTCATGTTAATATTATAGGCATCTTTGCTGTTTGTTTTTTTTAAATTTGACATTATATCAGAAACTTCGTTGTAGCTTACTTCCCTAAATTGAAATTTAGTGTTAATAGGAATTTGAAATTTTGTTTTATCTAAAAAGCTATCATAATTTAATTCACTTTGTGGTAGATTTTCTATTATCTCGTTTGCAATGTTCACAAAATATTCATTGAACTTATCGGGATGAATACAAGGATCAGAGTCACAATTGGTTTTTTTATTATTTATCAAATTCCACATAGCCTTTTGCGGGTTGTTTGAGCTGTTAATAAAATTATCGTGCGCAAATCTTTTAGCTTTTTCCAAATTATTTCTCTAAGTATACTTACAGTTCTTAACAAACTCTCTCAACTGCTCAGATGGACTAACTTTATAAATATCTTGTAGTAAGTGGAGGTTTTCCCTTTCCTGCCTGAGGTCATCATTAAACCAGTTTAATTTATGAGAAGATGTTTTATTCAATAGTTTTGATTTTGTAGGGAAACTACTTTCCACGGCCTGCAATATGCACTGAAAGAAATATTGAAGTTTGTTTGTCAAAGAGATATTTGTGTCTCTAATAATCATCCAGTTTACAGTAGACAAAGATTCATGTAGATTAAACAAACCTTTATCTGTTATTGGTCTGTAAATTATCCTTTCAGATTTGTTATTTAATTTATTTGTGTTAAAATTCAACACTAAACCTAAATGATCCGATAGGCCAGTGTTAACTGTTTTTATTCTAAACATATTAGTATCTGTGTTAACAAAAATGTTATCAAGGCAGTTTCTATTTCTAGTCTCTTCAAAATTTAAAAAATGTAGGTTATATGAATTGAGTGTATTAGTGACTTTGGAGACATCATTATTATTAGTTTGAAAATGCACATTGAAATCGCCTGTTATGATAATCTCTTTATTTTTCTCTATCAGTATGTCTAACGCTGATGAAATTGTTTCCAAGAAGATATTTAAGTCACCGTTTGGTGATCGGTAAACAGTCATAATTATAGTATTGGAAAGTAGTACAGCACACAATTCGCAGTGAAATTCGACAGAGAGTCTGCTGATCTGATTTAAAGGGATGCATTTATGTTTTTCCGAAGCAAATATAGCAACACCGCCGTGAATTGAGGCAGATCTACTAAAGTGAGTTATTAGGTTAAAGTTTAAGAGCTGTGTCGTGAGAATGTTCTCTCCTACAAACCAATGTTCATTCAGACATAAAACATCAAAACGTTCATCGCTAAGGAAAGCGTCGAATTCATTTATTTTATTTGTCAAACAATTTACATTTAAATGTAACAAACGAGTAACCAACTTATTATCAATAAGTTTTTTGTCGGAGATAAGATTCAATTTTTTGTCATTGCCTAAGGTCGCCGATTTTATGGAACTCTTTTCAAAAAATTTTTATTCTTGAAATTAAAGCGACGAACTGCCGCGCCCGAGGGCCAATAGGGGCGTAGCGCAGTGGAGTATATTAGGACCTCTTCTGTTCACGCTATATACATTCCAATTTTCTGCCTCGCTTCAATATTGCTCATCACATGCCTATGCCGATGATTTTCAAATTTACAGACACTTTAAGTCAGCTGATATAGATATCGTAAACACGGAAATAACGGCAGATCTAGCTAGTATCGACAGGTGTGCCACAGAGCACGGGTTACTATTAAATCCGCGAAAGACCAACGCTATTATATTTGGCAAAAAAAGACGAATACCTTTAATACAGGATTAAATAAACATCTCCTTAAGAAATGAATTGTTAAATTTTAACGATAAAGCTAAAAATCTAGGTGTAGTTTTCGATCAACACATAAGATTTAAACATCACGTTTCAAATTTGATATCCAGTGCATATTATAAATTAAGGTTATTATTTCCCCATAGGCATGTGCTAAACAAAAACGTCAAAGCTATGTTATGTAATTCGATTATTCTATCGAGTTTTAATTACTGTGATTCTCTTTACGGACCCTGCTTAGATAGCCTAGATACTAGAAGGATTCAGAAAGTCCAAAACAGTTGTCTAAGATTCATCTTTGGTATTAGAAAGTACGAAAGAATATCTCACAAACTTATAGACTTAAAATGGTTGAATATGGCAAATAGGCGTAAACTGCATGCAGCTTGTCTATACCACAAAATAATCTGCAACAAATCTCCAAGCTACTTATATAACAAAATTTCATTTAGAACTGACGTTCACAATGTGAATATTAGGTATAAAGGTACAATTACACCACCGCAGCATAATACAGAATTTTTTAAGAGCTGCTATTCATACACTGTGTCTAATATCTACAATAACATCCCAAACTCAATAAGAGCGCTAAACTTAGCGAAATTTAAAACTGCTTATACGAAGGAACTCATGAACGAACAATTTTCTACCTAATAGCTGAATAATGTATGTGTATATGTAATGTATATGTGTGTTTTTGTATACTTAAATAATCATTACTTAATTTTCCTTTTTCTTTCTCTTCTTTTGAGCATACTTTGATATGCTATGTACTTTGTATGTATTTTTAGGATATTTAAATATCTTACAATTGTAAGTGCATTGATATATTTACAGGGTTAAGTGGAAGAGCAGAAACCCTTAAGGTTATCTGAACTTCGCCCTAGTTATGAAACTACTTAAATACTTGTATATTTGAATTGAAATATGATAAATAAAGACATTATTATTTTTTTTTTTTTTTTTTTTTTTTTTTTTGTAAAAGCCAGTCACCCTTTAAACTCTGTGGCTCCGACACTCACAGAGGGGAGCTGGTAGTACCGGTAGCCACTCCCCACGCCCGTGGGGTGAGTGACTACTGGGTCCGCGAATCGTGTGCCCTGAGCAGACGTAATGAACCGAGGATGACGGCCTTCTGCATTCTGCCGGCTAAGACCTCTGCCGAATTTCGGCATGCCGGTATGATCTTAAGTTCTGAAAGCAGTGTGTGTCTCGTTCCACCGAGGGCTCCTATAATCAGTACCACTATCTTAACAGTATGGTCTGGATAGAGTCTGCGGAGTTCGAAGAGCAAATTTCGATATTTTGTCCGTTTTTCCTCCTCCTTCAAGACAATGTTGTTCTCCGCGGGAGCCGAGAACTCCACGACAAACATTGTCTTGAGTTGGTGGTCGAGGAGGACTATGTCAGGCTTGTTGGCTTGTATTTGCCTGACTGTGGGAAAAGAGTAGTTCCAATAAATTAGACACTTCTCATTTCCCACAACGGACTCAATATCCCCCGGAGCATAAGGCAGCACTGGTGTCTCGTCTATTTCATACGAGTGCCTTAAGTGATAATAAAGCACTCGTAATGCTCCGTCGTGCCTCTGGATATAGGCCGAGACTGCATATGTCGGACAGGCCGACAACAAGTGCATTAGAGTCTCTGGCGCCCTGCGGCAGGCCCTGCAGCTGACATCAGGGACCTCTATACCCATGACACGACTTCGATAAACGAGAGTGTTAAATACACCATCCTGGCAAGCCATTATGAATCCCTCGGTCTCAGACTTCAGCCCGGCTGACCTTAAGAAGGCAAAGGTCAGCCTTTCGGATAAGCCAAGATCTTCTATATTTTTATAGAAGACTCCATACATTGGCTTATCCGTATGAAGCTGCAGAAAGATGTTGTGTTCTGCAGCTTTAATTTGGGCTTTTCGCCGAGCAGGTTCCAACTCGGTGACAGAGTCGCGATTTACCCGCTCGACGTCGAAGGAGAGACCAAGTTCATCGGCTGCTCTCTGTGCTGCCTTAAACAAAAACGCTCCTACCCCTGCATTTTCATGGTCTCGGACCATGCAGAGGAGGGGATCCGAACTCCTGATAATCTTACAGGCTCCATCCCGAACCATCCTGTTATGGAGACTCTCCAAACTCAAGAGTCCACGGCCTCCCCGATGTCGTGGGAGGTATAACCGTGGAACGGACGATTTAGGATGCAAACTCCTATTGATATGCATCTTCTTGCGGGTTCCTACATCGAGTTGACGCAACTCCTCTCGGTTCCATTTCACCACTCCAAAGGAGTGGAGAAGGATCGGAACGGCAAGCATGTTGGTAGCAGCCACCTTGTTCTTCCCCGACAGTTCTGAAGACCAAATCTGTCGGAGTCGGTGCTGATACTTGCCGCGGAGAGCGTTTTTCACTACACTCACTTCTTGGGTGGAGCGTTGCTCGACACCCAAGTAAGTGTACGACTCTCCGGCATCTAGATGATGTAAGATGCTTCCGTCTACGAGCTGCGCATCCTCTCCGTAGTCCCCGCATCGTCCTCTCTTGAGATGGACCAGTGCACATTTGTCCAACCCGAACTCCATACCGACAGCCTGCGTGTACTCCTGTACCACCCTAAGGGACTGGTGTAGGTCCCTTTCTCCGGAGGCATAAAGTTTAAGGTCATCCATATAAAACAAATGGGTGACCTTATGCCTCCTATCGCCGGGGGTACCGCAGTTGTATCCACGGGTTTTCCGGAGCGAAACGGATAATGGCAGTAGTGAGATGCAAAACAGAAGGGGGCTGAGGGAGTCTCCCTGAAATACACCCCTTCTGAACGATACCGGCTCCGTCTGGACTCTATCGTTACCGGATGTTATAGTAAAGCGAGTCCTCCAGAGCGGCATCAGTTCTTCAATACATCTCACTACGGGACCGGGTACCGCAAGACATTGGAGCAAGTGTAAAATAAGCTCATGAGATGTCATGTCAAATGCCTTGCGGTAGTCGATCCAGGCCATGGAGAGGTTCCGCTTATACTGCACGGAGTCCTGCGTGACACATCTGTCAATCAGCAGGTTCTCCTTGTAGCCAGCGACACCTCTCTTCGACCCTCGTTGCTCATGTATCCGTTCGTAAACCGGTTCAACTGCGTGGAGCACCCGCATGTACAAAATGCGTGTAAACACTTTGTAACATGCGTTTAAACAGGTTATCGGGCGGTAGTTCTTTGGATTAGACAAATCTCCGTTCTTGGGGATCAGCACTGTCCGCCCCTCAACAACCCAAGAGGGAATTTGCTGCTCCCCATTTAGCCAGGCATTAAAAATTCTGGCCAAATGGTGGTGGGTACTCGATAACTTTTTCCACCAAAAGTTATTTATCCCGTCGGGACCTGGAGCAGCAAAGTTCTTAGAGCCCTCAAGAGCTCTTCGAACCTCTTCTGGGGTTATTGGTTGGCACACCTCGTGTGGTTGGCGAAACCTTTGGCTAAAGGTTTCAAAGTGTGCCAGGGCTGGAGAGTCTCTGTTGAGTGGAAGCTTCTGTTCGTACAACGTTTTCCAGAAGTTTTCCACCTGATCTGCAGTCGGCGGATTTTCAGCAACACGCTGAGGCGGTTCGAAAAGGCGCGAGGGCTTTTTGCGGAAAAGTTGATTTTCCGCTAGCCCCCTCGCCCGCCTCACTAGTGACTTCTTACAAGACACTAGCATCCGTATCCTGTCGAGGCAGTGCTGTTTGGTGGTTTGCAGCACTGCCCCATTAAGTGTGTGATGGACGCGTCTTAAGTTGGCAGCTACTCGCCGCACTTTAGGCGTGAAAGGCCTATTGGCTGCCATATAGTCCATCACACATTGGATACGGGATGCGTGTTGCCTCGCCGACCGGATCTTGGCTTCCATCTTCTGTATGCGCCGTCCCGCTCTTTCTTGTGGAGAGGTAGTATTTCGCCTCTCCACTTGAGACAAGCGTTGAGCGGCAGCATACACGGCACAATTTATGTGCCAGATGTCAGCCTCTTCTGGTAGCGCTGCACGAAGTTCTGCATCCACTCTGGCCAGATCTTGTGGCCCGGGGGGTTTTATGTTGTGCAACCCCCGTCTGGTACTGAGACCCTCTGGTGTTGGTGGAACGATGGGAACCGCTTCCTCAACCGGTTCGTTCGGTGGCTGTTCGGCCACCTCATTCACTGGCTGAGGAGCGGCTCTGACATAGCCTCTAGCACGAAGGTGGGATACATAATCACGTAGGTTCTGAGGTGTGAAGGCGTCATGTTCTGGGTGGTTTTCACACCACAGAGCATGCATTCGCGCCATGTACCCCCTTCGGCCGGGTTCACTGCTTTCATAACAGTGCATCAGGTCGTCTCTCAGTTCATCTGTCCACTCAAAGCGTCCTTGGTTATAGCGGTCGTCATCAATGGGCATCCTTCCCTGTTGGGCCCCACCACCTTGCCCTTGACCCCTATCCGCACGGGGTCGATCGTGGGGGCCCTGTCTTCGGCCAATTGGAACCGGAGGATCGGGCTTGTGGGTGGTTAGCCCAACAAGCCCACATTATTATTATTATTATTATTATTATTATTATTATTATTATTATTATTATTATTATTATTATATATTTCATACTAATATACCTAATGCGTTGAAATATGATTCTCGAAAAATATATACTGCAGACATTCAATTTTTGTAGTCACGTGTGATGATTCAGTGGCTACAGTTTTTGCAAATATATGTTTGGCTTTTTTTTGCCGTGCAATCCACAGATCGTGTGTTCGAATCTCAGTTGTTTTTTTTTTTTAATTTTTATTCATATATTTTTTTTTTCACAACATAGTATCACAAAATTTAGGATGTCCAAAAACTAACATTATTATTACAAATTAATATTGGACTTGTATTTTTCTTACCTAACACATTTTTTATGTCGACTGGTTCACCATCTTTGAGATGTCCCTCGAGGTATTTTTCAAGAGCCAACCCACAATTTACCAGGGTTCCAAACATAACTTTCAATTTGCCGGATGTGAAAGTTGGCGTTAGCTTCGTCCTTAGGTTTCTCCATTTTTTTCCGCCAATAGCGAAGAGATGAGCACCTGCAATAAGTCCAAATAACAGCGCTTATTAAAATACAAAACCTACAGTGAACACAAAAAGGCTAGTAGTATCTATGCCGAAGTTGGGCCTCCTCCACCACTTTTAGTGACGTCGTAGAAAATTATCAGGACAGAATGCTGTGCTCAAGGAAGTAGTGGGCAGCCCCATATTTATATAAACTAAAGAGAAGGTAAGGTACCAAGTTTAAACCGATCAAAGATCAAAATCCAAGGTTAGGATTGTTAAAACAGTCTTGGATTTTACTTTGATTAAGCAAATTTTCGTTTGAACTTCGTCGATACATCTCATTCTTAACGTAATAATTAAATTGATTTCTACGTACTCAGTGGATCGTCTTTTTCATTCGTGTAGAAGCCTCTATCCACAAAGTGGTTAAAATCCTTCGTCATGACGTTCTTCACTAGGTCCAAATTTAAAACCAGCCAGGTAGGAGATGCCATAATGTAAAATCCCCCATGTTTCCATCCTACACATAAAAATGTTATTAATTAGATTAGAATGAAAGTTTCTTGGAACACTTTTTTCTCTTTGCAATTTTCTACGACAATTTCAATAAGCCCATTGTAATTTCTTTGCTTCCTAATTTATATGATATGATCAGTTACTAAGTATTTGCTGTTTAAATCGCTGAATGACATCTGCATTAGAGGAAAGAGCATAAAGCTATTTAATTATTTATTTTTTAACGAGCGTGTAATAGATATTATACAGGGTGTCCCGAAACTCCCGCCTTCCCCTTTAGGTGCTAATTCTCCATGCAAAAATAGTAAGAAAGGTTCCTATAAACATGTGTCCGGAAATGCTTCCTAAGGGAGCTACGGCCCTCTAAGGATGGCGCAAAAATAGGTGTTTTTACTAATTATCTCGGAAATGATTTGGGACAACTTTATGAAACTTGGTTACGTTTTTTTGATTATTAAAGGTTATTGTTTTACAGTATTAGCCAAAATTAATTTTATCCAGGGGCGGAGAAACGAGAGGTCGGTGTTCTTTGTTTCTACATATTAATTTTCCATTTGACATTTTTAGTACTTTAATCCCCGATTATGATTCCCTGGTTAATTCTGCATAAAAAAAGGCCTCTTTACAATTAGCCATATGGCAAGCCGTTTTCGAGTAAAAGCGGTCTAAACGAAATATTGCGTATTCGTTTGCTAAATGCGCATTATTTATTTTTTAAAGTAGGCGTAAAACAATAACTTTTATTAATCGAAAAAAGTTAACCAAGTTTCATAAAGTTGTCCCAAATTATTTCCGAGATAATTAGTACACCTATTTTTGTGCCATCCTTAGAGGGCCGTAGCTCCCTTAGGAAGCATTTCCGGACACATGTTTATAGGAACTTTTCTTACTATTTTTGCATGGAGAATTAGCACCCAAAGGGAAAGGCGGGAGTTTCGGGACACCCTGTATGGCCGTAGAATACTATACTTTTTCTACCACTACTTAACAGGAAGTTGCACTTTGAGTTAAAGCCGAAAATAATTATTGTGAGGAATGGCGAGATTCTTATGAAAAAGTGCGAAGACGCACATTGTATCGATCATAACTTTTATATTTTTAAAGCGGGAGAAAAAATAGAGAAATGACTTTTAGCTTAATCACTAGTTTTTAATTACTTCCACATCCAGTGGAAGTATAGTAACGACAAAAAAATATTTTTAAATTTTTATTGTTCAAATAGGCTTAGAATGTCATGAAACGTCAAGATTTCAAGTTTGAGCGAAAAAAAAAATTTCTGTCTGTCTGTCGGTCTGTAACTATTTTTGTGCGCACGTTTACTCTGGAACCGTTTGAGATCTTGTTCCGTCGAAGGGTTGTGGGGTAAATTGTGGTAAATTTGGAGTAAATAGGTAAATCAAGCAGGTAAGAGTTCATAAAATTGATATTTAGTATAGACAAGAGAAGCTAAGGTCTCAAAAAAAATTTGGCATTAGCCACCCCCATTACCACCCCCACCCCATTATTAAAGGGGATGAAAAAAAAATGTGATTTAGTGTGTGTACAAGAACCAGAAACCTCAAAATATTTTTTTACTTTATCCACCTCTTAGGTTCCATACTCCTTAACCTGTACAATGATGGTCTGTACTGATTACAGAGTAGAGAGGGATAAATGGTCTTTGCGATGATACTACCATTTTATAAGGGTAATACATAGCAGGAACTCAAAACGTTAGTACAAACTGATTTTATCTTCATTAATTACCTTCTACCTTTTTCTTGTCAAAAATCGAAACGTGTTTTGGGCAAATCAGGGTCGACAATCAGGAAGGATTATATTAAAAAATCACAAAATTTACTATGCAGGTTTAAACTTCTAAAAAACATTTTTCAATACGGGTAACTAAAAACGCTCTCGCACTCATAATTGAAACTCGTTGAAAAGTCAAATTTGACATGCAATGGTGTGAAGCCCGATTTGCAGTTTTAACCCCCCCCCACAATAAAATTGTGGGAGGTTACTAAAATTAGTCCAAAATCGGAAATTGAGATAACATCAAATCTTTACGTTTTGAAGTCCCAGGAACCCAAAAAAGTGGTTTTTGAAAAATGCCTGTGTGTATGTATGTATTTTAGCATGATAGCGGCGAAACTACTAAACGGATTTTAATGAAACTTTGCATGAGGGTTTCTTTAGTGCTCCAGAAGATCTGAAAAGGTTTTGGCTGATATCGGATTACGTTTAGTGCCGTCTTGGTACAACAAATTGTTTATTTTAAGATTACTTACAATTTGTAATCGAACCATTGAAAAGCAGTAAAAATTCCGATTTCAATGATATATCACACTTGCACCCTTTCGATTTGGTTTTCGTGAAAAAAATTAAAAAACAAAATAACAATCTATAGAGTCACGCTTCTTGTGTAAGATATATTTTATAGTCTAACCGAACGTTCGGTAGACTAGTGTGTTAAAGCGTGCAGACTATACACGTGTTTTCTCTGAAGACGTCATACCGAGAGATCGAGAAAGACTGAACGTGACGTCACACGGAAAAGTCACTAAAATTATCAAAATTGATTTCTATTCTACATACATTATTAAAACTAATTTCCTATGTTGCTAGTCACTGTTACCAATCTGACGTCTGTCATTTTCATGAATGTTATTATTATTAGCTTGTGTTTGATTTATCATTTATCTCCCTTTCTGACTAATAAATCAGTGTTTTTCAACGCAATCAGTTCACTGTCACTTGTGTGGAAAATTAATAAAGAAACTCGCATTTTATGTAAATACTGTAATTGACTATATTTAAGGTTACTGTCGCCAACGTGAAAATGTTGAAAGTACCAGAAAATAGTACATATGTATGCAGTATGTAGGCGGCACAAAAACAATCTTTAGGGAGCGGCACGTTCAGTCTTTCTCGATCTCCCTGTACTAGTTGTGATATTTCGCGAAAAAAGTGCAGTTAAAGTTAGTGATAGCATATCGAGCCCGTATGGTTACGGACGGTCCTTAACTGGGCCCAAAGTAAGTTTTTTGCCCAAAACTATTAAAAGTGATAGTGACATTAAAAGTCTGAGAAACTTTAATCCATTTTCGGTACAACGTGGGGAAAATTTCCGAGTTCAAGTTATATCTTGAAAGTAAGAAGAGGTTGAAAATGTACAAGAGACTCATTGAAATCCATGTAAAAACTGCATAGGCTGCACTGTACATACAAGAAAATTGATAAGACTACAATTTTTAATTTAATAAGTACAAATTAGGTTAATGAAATACAGTAAAGTACAGATTAGATAGATACCTACGCATAATAATTCATTTAATAACAGCGTTAGCTCTCATATAAGTAAACAACGTAGGTAGGTATATAATAAAAAATATGATATATTATTATGATTAGAGAATATTATTTAGGTATTATGCAAATCACAACTTACACACTTTTTTATTTATTATGAAAATACCTACTTTCGGTATATTATTATGTACTACTACTACGTCTACTACTTACAGATGTTCAAATACAGGGCGTAACGAATCATGATAAAGCCTCACAAATCCCACAATTTTTGAGACATCGAAATATATCAATATATATCAAATACAAAATATAATAATATCAAGGAACCTATTTTTAAGTAAATAGACTTTCCATCAATTTGTTTTTTAGTGGCTGATGTGCGATAGAAATTGACAAAATGCACCCATTTTAAACTACATTTTTTTTGATAGTTTAAAATATGTGTTGCAATTTCTTTTTATGATATAATTTAATTCTTTTACACTACATTATTATAAGTTGATATAATTTTTTATATGTGTTTCAAAGAATAAATAATCAATGTTAATAAACAATAAAAGTAGATCATTTTGACATTCTAGGACTAATAATAACTAAGCATATGTTACGACAATTTTTTTTATGGACGTTAAATAATTTTAAATTCAAGTTATAAATTGAAAATGGTAGTTCCTGCTAATAGCCGTGACATCAATAGTTACGAATGCGCAGTAAAGTTCAGGCAGTAAATTTGTATGGCAGCCATGAGATACAAACTTCACCATTATATTGACATATGTGACCTCCGAACTTATATCTAGATACATAACAGGCTATCTTTTCACTATATACCTTGTTTGCTCCTAACATAGTCACATTATATGTCCATTAAAAAGAATAGATGAACATCACATCCCATAGGCAACAGTGGCGTTGTGTGTGTAGAAAATGTGTAGAATGGTAAATATTTTCATTAAAATGAATTATTGCAATTCCTGCATTACCGGCTCTTTATATAACGTGATGTAGGCATACGATATTACAGTAAGATAAAACAGTAAGATAAATATGTATTGAAAGCATATTAAAATTTAATTGCTATTTACTTTATAACTGTAAACTGAACTTCATCATGTTACGACTATGGAATGATCGATTTTCTTCTTTTCTAAACTGCTTTCTGCAAACGGCACAGCACTTCACTATTTATTTGCACTAAATATATTGTCACTGTGTAAATATGAATAGAGAATATTATTTAGGTATTGAGCAAATCACAACTTATATAAAAAGACTTCTTCGCCAAATTTTGATCGAAAAACACGAAAAACGCTTATTAACATTAATGGCGGATATGCTGTCAAAAGTGTCAAACTGAGATTATGATAATCAAACTGAACCGATGGTGCCCGAATCGGTCGCGAACAGATCGACTAGCCAATCAAGAACTTATGGGAAGAAGTGCCTTAGATTGTGAATCTTTCGGGATCACGCAAAGTAATGCCATTATATATTTAGATATAAGTTCTTTAATCGGAGTATGTGACTGACATTTTTTTTGCCATTTTCGCCAACTACTAAAAAATGCCACTTTTGATTCGTTCGGGCCGAACTGAATTTTCGCCGATAACTCTAAAACGGTAAGAGCTAGCCCAAAATAGAAAATAACGTAAAACGAGTTCATTTCATTACGAATCTTTTGGTTCCACCAGAATTTTCATTTCTTTTTTTTTTTCGGAGATATTTAATGTGGCGATGTACGGCAAAAACTGCACATTTTTTATTTAAAAAGTTGGTTACTCCTTAACCTTAGCTCTAAAGCCAAAAACTACTCCGAATTTAAATAGAATTAAATTGCTAAAACCCTTTTTTAATTTTTTGTCTTGCGACAAAAATGAGGGAAATAGTGGGCGAAGTGAGGACTTTTTTTTTTTTTTCGATAAAATTGTGCCACTTTGTGACCGTAATTAATCGACAATTAACTGAAATTGATCTCAAATACGACGTCCTCTTAATATCATGTACTTATACGCTCCGTTAATATCGGCCCTTCAAAGCAAACGCTTCTGGGAATAATGATTTTTTTTAAGATTTACATGCATTTTCTAGGAAAACGTGAAATTTTTACCAAAAATCTCGATAATTATCAGTTTTTCAAAATATTTGTAGATATCAATTATGAAGAAAACTGATTGGCCTTTTCGACGTTTTTTTTATATTTTTTCCAACATAAAAAACAACAAAGTTATGACCGAAAATATACGCCTCTTCGCATTTCCTAAAATTCTTAAAATGTTTATTTGCAAACTGAAAACTATAAGTTAAACATCATTTGTACATTTGGTATTGATATGGCAGCAATCTAACAAGAATAAAATTACCTCTGACCATTGTGTAGTGGCTTCCCCTCCTCGAAAAAGAAAACAACGAGCAAGATCAAGCACTCAGTTTGGTTGAAGCTAATGATTTCGATAATTCTAATGTAAGTAAGCAATATAAAAATGAGGATGGACGTAACACCGATGCTGAGACTACCTACACTGATGATGAAGAATACAATTATATATATTCCCTAATTTTTCCTCTTTTAAAATATATTTTTCGTACTGTACACCCAACGCTAACCCGAAAAGTAGTTTCATTATGGACAATCCTATGTAGTTATCGAACTAATACCAAACTGGGACACTTATTCGAGTAGGAAAACATCACAGAGGAGATAATTTTGCGGACCATGTCCGTCCTCTTTTTCATATAGTCTGATTGGAGTGATAGGCGGTTAACGTTTCCTTCAACCAATCGAATCTTATCAGACAAGTATATTTACGGTTCGTCCACCACCTCTCAAAAAATTGGCACTTTTTTGTATATCTAAAACATTGAGTGAGCGTTCTAGTTTGGTATAAAATTCGTTGTATGTATCTAAGCCAGACGTAGTGAATATACAAGGTATGTAACAAACCTTTTTCTTTCATGTCATTGTATATTTGAAGAACATTAGTCCCAACGGAAATTGTCCTAGTCAAGGGATTCTGAAAATTCCCAAATGGCACTGTCGGTTCCAGGTAAGGAACGTTTCGCTTTCTCCAGTATTGATATGTCCATTTGAAGTAAGCGTGTCCTACTACTAACAAGGCTATGACGATACCTAGCAGGTCGAGCCAGAACGAGCCCGAAGTAAACGGCATAATCTGAAAATGATAGAGAAAACGGTTTTAAACAAGTCTAGGTTACAAAATTAAATTTTTGTTAAAACTAAAAGTGTTGTAACAATATAATTTTAACTGGCTGTAGCCAAATTGTAACTACACAGATTTTAAGCAGAAGTGAACTAAAGTCTGTTCGCTGATAGAGTCCTGGTGTGACGTCACGAACGTCTGAACTAAGATGCCGTAGGCTCGTTGGTGTTTTCGAATGCACAGTGGCGTCGCTTTGTTTTATATTTTACTTGATGTATTTAATTAGATTTATTTAAAAGAAATTGTGTAACGAAGCTATTTTCGCCACCTATGTTTGAGGCATTTAAACTCTGACCGGCTTCATTACTTGCCCGTATTAACATATAGAATCTACCCACACAAAGGTAAAAGCACGCAGCATTAAACATACCAAGCGCGCTACTTAAACCTCGCCGATTATATTTGCGAAGACAGTATCATATACCAAAAACTAGAGCTCTATGTGCCGACTGTCGGTGAAGGTCTAAAATAGGTCGATCTACATTGAGAAAAATCGGCTAGGTACTTTTTTTTGCTAACAATAATTTTTTTTTTAATAATTTAATTTCAACGAATTAAAAAAAATTCGGACAAATCGATGTAATATTTCTGATAAATAAAATGACATTTCTAAAAACAGATACCTGTTCCTATTAACGTACTCTTCTACAAGTAATAAATAGGTAATAAATATGTTTAGTAATAATTGCCCCAATTAAACTGTGTTTAGTAGTTAAACGTGAAGCTACCACAGTAGAAGCAGATTTCCTAAAAATATATTTTAGTAACAACTACTCTACTATTTGTGACAAAACAACTTTAATATTAATCCAAGTACTCAGTTATTTGGGGTTATTAACTCATTTTATTTCATGCATCTTCGAGTCTCGTTCGGTATCGATTCGTGTGTGCATTCCATTCGATCACATCAGAGAATAGAGAATTCATCATTTGTTAAATTAGTACAGTAAATTTAGTAACAGACCCAAACATCCAAAAGGTATAGGCAATTCTTGTCCCAAGTTGTTCACTATCATCCTCAGTACAACACTCCATGAAAAATCCCGAAGTTTGTGGCATCAGGTATGGGAGGGGAGGGGGCGGGGGTATCACTGACTATCCCTTTTCCGCAGTTTTGCTCTGATATCTCCAAAACTTTTACTTTTACCAAGATCATGAAAATAAACAAAGTTGTTGTACATACAATTTCTAAAAAAATTGATCCTATTCATATTTTTGATCAACCTAATAGTTATCGAGATATGGAGGGGAGAAATCTGTGAAATGTTAAAAATTGACAAATAAAGTTAAAAATTGCCTTTTTGTCTGATTGGAGCTTAAATTGTTTGGATTGAAGTAGAGCATGAATAAGTAATAAATTACGGTAACCATGGTACCAGGGGGGGCGGGGGGAGGGGGTCTGGAAGACGGTTGAATGTAAGAAACAGTATAAGTTGAAACAGGATAAGTATCCTTTACAGTGGGGTTGGAAAAAGATTGGAAGGCAACTCCGCCCAGTGACTACATCAATGGCTGCTGCACCAGAAGAATTACTGCGGCTTATTTCCTGTTGTTGCACCGATGATTACACTCGAAACTGTGAGTGCAGGAAGATTGGTCTGCAATGTTCAAGGATGTGCATAACGTGTGTAGGTCTTGACTGCACCAATAGAGATGAACCTGAAGAGTTCGATGCTGAGCAAATTTTAGTGTCAGATGATGTTCTTCTACTAGGAAAGGACTATGATTCAGATGACAGTGGAGAAAAAACCAATGATGATGATGAAATCGAATAAGTTTGAAAATACTTTCTGATCTTGTAATAATCTTGAAAATACATTATATTATCTTGTAATAAATGTAAAACACATCAAGATTTGTTCTTTTTTACGTTTCAAATCTCAACTTATACTGTTTCTTATATTTAACAGTCTTAAATTAAAAGTTTAACAGTATAACTTATACTTTTATATTGGATAGTGAATATTCGATTTTTTGTGGGGCACCAACCAGAATTCTTCGAAAGTCCAAAATATGATCTTCTACATTTGAGCAAAATCGATTATAATTATTTTTTGAACTTTTATTTTTATATATAGCGATTGAATGAAAGTGTAGAGCCTTAAATAATTTATAGTAAAACTACTAATGTTATTTAAATTATGTACACGGTGGTCGCGCGAACGTTAGGAACCTCATTTAACTTTGTTATTTTTGGAGTTACCCAAAAAAGTTAAAAAATAATAAGAGGTAGGTATATAGGAACATGTATTTTCCAAAAATCATTTCAGAAAAACAATTGAACGATGCATTTCGGAGATATGAACTTTACTTTGTTTTTTTAAATGGAACACACCGTATATTTTTACACCATCTGAAAGGCCATAAAAACGCTTTTTAATGATATATAAAACATAGTATTTTTCTTAAAAACTGTACTAGATAAGTATTAAATTTTATATTTTGTTACCATTAAGTCATGGTAGTCCGAAAAATATATATTAATCATTGAATTTCCCATTTTATTTAAAACATAGTGAAATTAGTTACCAACCAATATTTTGACATGACAAACGTATCGTTTACTTTGAATTACATACTTTTGTTTTTCACCGCTAATTTGATAAATTGTAAAATGGTAAATTAGACAATTTATTTTTAAGATAAATACTATATTTTATATATCATTAAAAAGCTTTTTTATGACATTTCAAATGATGTAAAAATATACGGGGTGTTCCATTAAAAAAAAAAACAGAGTAAAGTTCATATCAAGGAAATGCGACTTTCAATTGTCTTTATGGTTTTTGGAAAATAAGTGTGATTTTCTATAACTTTTATTTTTGAACTTTTTTACGTAACTCCAAAAATAACGAAGTTAAATGAGGTTCTACTGTTCGCGCAGCCACCCTATACTTGCTGTAAATGTACTATTTACCTACGACAGTAAGTATATTTATCTGTAGTAGTATTCCAGGTTTTTTCCTTCAATTAAACTGTTTAATAGATACACAAAATAAAGTTACCTACAATTAAACTGCTAAATAAGCTTAGGTAAAGTAACTAACTACAGTAAATACAAGGAGTTTTTTTCACTAATAAACTATTTATTTACGATAGAAAATAACTTTCACCTGCCATGTTTTATTTGTGACAAGTAAACAGCATCAACAACTCCATTTTGGCTAGCACAATTAAAGTGTTCTCTTGTCCCAAATAGTAAACAACTTTTTAATTGCTACAATTAAATTTTTATTTACCATTATTAAATTTTTCCCTCAGTGTAGATATGAATGCACAAATAAGAGTACCTATTGTGCACTGTACTTTCAACCTTCAATTTTTGTTCATATCTGTCCTTTCCAGATCCTGTTTGTTACTACGTTACGCTGATGAGGAACAATAATTCCGAAACACGTGTCCGTAGCTGCTTCGTGTTTCCTCTTTGGGGTATATGGCGCTATTTTCCTCATTATTTGTTTTTGACCCTACTAATTCCTTCCTATATTAAAACTTACGTTACGGATTAGGTTGCAAAAAATATTTCATTAAAGACAAGGAAGGATAGAGCTCCGGACAAGCTTCCTTACACAATACGACCGGGATTCTATCAGCGAACAGACTATAATAAAAATTCATATTAATTTTGCTTTAACCCAAATTCTAGTTAAGCGTTAATACTCAATATTTACTTGCTTTAAATTTTTGAGGGAAAAAAAACTTAACAACCTTCATAAGAGTGGGTCCTTTTAGTCTAGAAGCTGCTTTGTTAAGGATAGGAAATAGATTTTTCAGGGCATTTTATAAATGGCTTTATAGTATCTATGTAGATATTTACGAATTCAAAAACTGTTCGTCGCCATATTATCTTATCACAAGCAGAGTGATTACATTGTACCAAAAACTTGTCGCGATCCCATTTCTCCACCACACGTTTTAATTCTCATTTCCAACAATAACCATTTACCGTTCGAAGTACGTCAATGCAATCATTTCCTCCGGGCAATATTATATTATGAACAGTCATCGTAATTTCGGTTAGAAGCGACCAAAGAGCAAGGTCCACTCCTCCGCGAGCAAAGTTTATTACCACTGATTTCACATAAACAGGATATTATAGTAAAAGTTTGCAATATTTCATTTCATCAGACGCCGTAACTAATTGTCTTGGTGATATAAACAAACCTATATATACTGAATCTGCAAGTCATTGCTTTCTCACCTATAGCAAGCTATACAGGTGAATGACAGCGCCTGAAGCGCTTCGTGCCGTGTTTTTTTTATTATTTGTACTCGTTATAGACCGGTCAAGTTGAGTTGGAAGTTCTACGAAGATTGAGAAGTTGTACTCTATCGGGAATATCACATCAACTTAAAGTTGCTGCGTTGCTTCTTGTGCTTTTGCAAAAAAAAAACATAAAAATACATACCCTAGGACAATGGACAAAGGACAATGTTAAAAACAGCTGATTTTTGCCCCCCATCGTGGAACGCATAAAACTCAGAGAATATGGTTGTAAAAGGCTCAAAATTAATAAAAATACGTCTTCGTGGTATCAAAAGGCTGGGGAAAACTCTATTTCACCCCTAAAAACACAAAAACAACCCCTAAAATTGCTTTGAATACTAGCTTATACCGAATGTGAAAATTATATTTATTTTATGATAGCTATTAGGAATCGATTCAATAGAGATAATAAAAGGATAAAACTACCCTATTTAGGGGTGGAACGTCATACCTAATACTAAAAAAAATAGGTACCAAATGATCCTCCTTTGCAAATATCCATTTGCATATTTACTGTACGCTTTTCTCCAACAAATGAAGTTCTATAGCTTACCCAGAAGAACCTTTACATGGACTAATATAACAGGGAATAAACTAATATCATTTTCAACTTTTTACAGAGAGTAACCATCTTTAATATCTATCTATCTAATAAGAACCAATAGAAACCTTTCATTTTATTTTAATTTGCTCTGTAAATATTTTGTACTAGATGCTGTTCTAACATCTCTAAATAAGAGATTAGAGATACTATTAAGTAATCAGTATAAGTGTTGATATAATATTTTATTATGATTCTATATATTTAATAAAATGAAAATATATATTTTTTTTAATATTACTTTATCTAAAGTGCCTGCATCCCTAAAACGGAGTAGATTTTGATTCATTTTAGTCACCTTGTTTTCTATTTTTTAGTATTTGAAGCGGTGAATACGATTCTACCACCAGAATAGGGTAGTTGGGTTGTTTTCGAGGATGCTAAATAACCGGCTATTTGTTCTTTATTAAAAAAACGTTGACCAAAACCATACAGATCTATTGTAATATTACGTGTTGTAAATATTTATCATATTCATATCCCAGACAGCACTCGATAGCCTTAGGACAACCACTGGCCATACTTGGAGGATAAGCGGGACGTCCTGGGGACGTCCTAAACTGGGTTAATCCAGATTTCGGACCTCCTGTGGATATTCTTTTGGTGCAAATCGGGTTTGCCCATGGATGTCTTCAATTGGATAGCCCATGGTCGTCCATAGGAAGAAAAAGGGACAAATTTGGGTTAAAATCGGGATAACCTACAGTTGTCCACAATATAGGATAACCCGTGGTTGTCCATGGAAAGAAAAAGGGACCAATTTAGGTAAAAATTTGGACAACCACAGACATCCACACATAGTTGCATCTGGTTACCCATAGTATCTACACAGGATCAAAATTGATCTTGTGTAAAATCGTGATTACTGTAGACAATTTAAAATTTGGGGTATACTCACCCCCTTGCGTAATAAATAAATCTCATATTGCAAAAAAATTATGGCCGTAGGGATAGCCTTTGGTTATCCCTATATAAGTTTTAAATAGGACATCAATAACCCTAAAGGCTATCCTACAGATAGTCATGTAGATTATCCAATGGATATTGGATATTTTGGTTGTTATTAGGACCAAAGAATAACCAGTGGATTTCCTATCGACATTCCACATAAACAAGCCATTTATCGAATATACGGGATCATTTTAGGATATCCCGTGGCCATCCTGTGCTGTGTGGGTATAGAGGTAGTTTTTCAGATCAAGACAAAGTAGATGTCTGTCCTTTTTACTAGCAGAAAATAATTTGGTTCATTGCTAAATTCCGTGGCATTTTTTTTAGTATTCGAGGCTGTGAATAGAATTGCACCCCCGTATAGGGTAGTTTGATGGTTTCGCTAACTAAAGCGCTTTATTATAATAATACTTGCTACGAATATTATTTCATAGAGGTTGTTTTTGAAAATGGGGATGCTGAGGTCAGGATCAGTTGAAGGTCCGTTAGTATTAAACAATCATTTTGTAGATTTTTAATCACCTTAGTACTTATTTTTTTAATATTAAGTGCTATGTATGGCGTTCCACCCCCTGAAGGGGGTGTGAATAGGAGTAGTTTTTACCCTTTTATTATCTCTATTGAAACGATACCTAATAGTTATCATAAAATAAATATAACTTTCACATTTAGTATAAGCTATTATTCGAAGCAATTTTAGGGGTTGTTTTTATGTTTTTATGGGAGAAATGGAATTTTTCCCAGTCTTTTGATACCACGAACACGTATTTTTACTAATTTTGAGCTTTTTCCAACCATTTTCACTGGGTTTTATGCGTTCCGCGATGGGGGCCGAAAATCAACTATTTTTAACATTGTGCTTTCTGGTCACGGTGGCTTTTAGTACAAAATTTTGAAAGAGTAAAACAAAATTTTGTAGAGCATAATATTTCCTATAAGATTGACAATAATTTGGTATGGTTTGGGCTAGCCAATAGACTATATAAACTTAAGCATTTCAGAAAGTTTATTGTTTTAAACGTTGTTGATTTTATATTAAGTTAGAGAAATTTGAATCGCGAGGTTCAAATAAATTCAATTTTGAGCGAATTTTCAATTAAGGATATCGTACCTAAAAAATACAAAATATTAAGTTTTATATATTGCTGGAAGGGCATTTTTTTTTAGTTTTTCATCGTATTTATTTGTAAAGTTAATCTGGTATGTTATATAAAAAATTAACTGCAACTATGTTCAATTTGACCATTTGAAAACCAAAGTTTCAACTACTTATCTAGGGGCGAGCGTAGAGGCGACTTCAATGTGGTTAGTACTTGGATGGGTGACCCACCTATCTTGGGAAATACAGCGTTCTCGTCCCACCTTCTAGCGGCTTGTATATCAGTGTATACGCGGAAGTTACGTAATTTCAGACGAGGATTACGTAGTGGATATACCATCCTTCGGAGGGGATGTAAAGCAGGCAGTCCTTTGTCTATTAAATGTTAGGCAAGTAAAAGATCCCTACTCTTCTTAAGGGAAGAGATTCGGCAAAATTTCCAGGTTGGGGGTAGCTCGTCTCCTGGCGTCGGTGATAGGCCCTGGTAGCGGAAATAGGCCGACGTTAAATAGTTAAAAAAAAACTACTTATCTATCACCAGAGTTTATCAGAGTGGATTATTTAATTAGATATGATCTCTAAGAGTTTAAAAGAAAAGTTGCAGGTTTTGGCCCATTTTAAAACAGATAATTAAAAAATAACACAGGCACACAAAATTAAAAAAGAGGGTAGACCCTCTACCCCCATGTATTTTGGGACGCTGAAACCGAATAGGACAACAAGAAAGGGTTTTAATTATCCAATTTTCCCCTAGCACCCCTTTACAACTCTTCTGGGCAATTGAAATTCCACTTGTTCTAAAAATTTGAAAAGCATATTTTTTGGTGCGCTGAAACCGAATATGATGATAAAAACTGATTTGAACTACCCAGTTACCCTCTAGCACCCCCTACAAGCCTCAGGATGGGTTGAAATTCCAAAAATATGTTTAATCTCAGATTGTTTGGTGCACTGAAACCGAATATGACGATAAAAAACTGATTTCAACCTCTCAGTCACCTCCTAGCATCCCCTTACATTCTTTATCGTCATATTCGGTTTCAGTGTAACAAAGAACCTAAAAATAAACATACTTTTTGGAATTTGAACCCCTTCTGGGACTTTTAGGGGGTGCTAGGGGGTGACTGGGTGGTTCAAATCAGTTTTATCGTCACAGAAACCTGCTTTTTAAGTGTTTAGAACAACATTTCTACCAATTTTCAAAAGAATTAGTAAACCGAAAAGTTCCAAATAGTGTGCTTCATCCCCTAGGAGGTCGTTTCCACCCCCATTTTCAGGTTTTCTAGATTATCTCGGGAACGGTGCACTTTTTGATAAAAATACCTAGATACAAAATTATTCCCTATAAAATTCTCTATGTCTATAATTTTTTTCCCAAAATTAATAGTACCGTGGGAAATAAGGTTCACACATAAGGGTTGCTTCCAGTTAACACAATAAATTGTAATCTTTACTATAATCTATTAATGTTCAGTGCTTAACGCTAAAGCAGTAGCTACTAAACTCCACTTAAAAATATAATAAATGTAGAAAATAATATTAACAATAACTAACAAGGCAACTTTATACCAGATTATTAATACTGTTCCAGAACGAGACCATATTTTCGAAAATAGTGAGTATGTGCTTGATGGAAGATACTTGTTTCGCAGCGGAATATGGCCAAAAAAAAAGAGAATTTAATAACGTTTACAACGCTTATGTTAGTTACATAAGAAAACATTACAGGAATAGAGTAACTGTCGCGACCGATGGTTATCTGGAGAATGCTAACAGCACGAAGTGCCTACCCAGTAAACATAGTAAGTCCGGCAAAACGCCGGGCCAATACATTTATTGTCGGGCAACTGTCATTTGTCGCATAACGATGCTGGCCCTGTGTCTTATAGGTAACTATAGGGCGATTATAAATATGCTTTGATGGCCCAATAACGATAAAATGGCAGTTGACCGTTGATTATTTAAAAATGAATCTGTTCCCATGTAATATATAGCTATTATGTTTTATTTAATTATAAAATAGACTATATGTAGGTAAGTACAATTTTTTTTTGTATTAATGTAGGAAAAAATATGAATTATACCTTTTAACAAGTCCAGCAAGTGGCAAATTCGCAATTAATGTGTCACCAACAAAAGGACAAGACTAATGGTTATTTTTTCGAGTTTTACTTGTTTATTTATTGAATAGTCTTTATTGTTGTGAAGAGGTAAGTAATTGATGGCTTTATAAAATATATGTTATGTTCAGTTCATGGATAAATTATAATTGTGTCATGATTTGCTTGAAGGTTATGTTTCCAATTTTTCAATTAATTTAATAAGTATTTTTCATTCATTCTATTTTTAGATCAAACTTTACAAATGTTGTGTTCCAAAATGTGGTGGCAATTATAACAACATATCCAAAGTCTCGACTTTCTCTTTCCCGAAAGATGAGAATCTTCGAAAGAAACTAACCCTGTCTGTCAACCAAATATAAACATAAACACACCACAGATAGTGGACAACCCCCAAAACCACAGCCAAGGCTGTCCGGAAGGTTACACATTTGGAAAAAGACATACATCCACACCCACCGGTGTTGTCAATACCGAGGCTGGGGGTCGAACCCAGAGCACGATAGACAGTCGATCAACATATTCGCCACTCAATACGCCTTAACCGATTGAGCTACCGCTACAAAAGTTAGTAGAATAATTTTGTTTTATTTTCAAAAAGAAATTAGGTATAATTTTCTATCTATTTTCATTTTAGGGTCTGTCAGTTATACTTTCGACAGGATAAAATTTAAATTGAGACAAGCGTGTACACTGGAAGGGAAACAACTCACGGCTCCATTAGTCATCCCCGTTTGATAGAAGGTTTGCTATACTATATAATACTTAACTTCTTGTTATCTAATTTTCTTTCTATCAGGTGCTGTACCTAGTCAATTTTCAAATTGTGTTCAGTATCTTTTTACAATATCAAAAACAACCCCTGTGCCATTGAAAATTAATGACCATATCCCTATATTTTCTTGATATCGATTCCAAAAAGGAGAGTATAATATGTAAGAATATGCAAATGTACACTTAATTTAAACCCTCCAAGTGTTGTTTTCAAGGTGTTTTTTTTTTTACTTTGGATTTTACAAGGGCCGCATCTACACTTTTTGCGTATTGTACATTAAAATAGCAATATGTGATATGCATATTAAACAATTCTTTCTTCCTTGTCTGCAGTTTTGTGGCATAGCAAATATTCTGAATCGTACTGCTTTGAACCTGTAATATAGACTACCTAAGGTTTAAGTGGACATGTTCACGTTTTCTTAAATTTTAAGGATTTAAATCCTTGAGAATAAAAATATGGTTTGTTTTCTTAATATTTCATACTATTAGGCCAAAAAATAAATAAATCAGGAAATATTATGTAAGAAAACTCAACCATTTCAACTTTGTTTACAAAGAAAACTTGTTTCAGCTGTAATACGAGGAAATTCAATCGGGAACCCCGTAACAGGTTTGGTACGATCTTTTGCTAATCGAGAAGAGGAAGAAGATAATCAAAAGCAAAGGAGAACAGAAATAAGACCAGGAAAAGATATATACGTTGAAATATGAAATGTAATTTATTATGTTCACAGAACTGCGTTTTGATGATTTTTAATGTTAACGTATTGAATAAATTTTAATTTTTTCTTAGTAACTTGGACTCAGTTTTTAAGAAATAATGTGTCAAGACTTCATGGAAATGTACCGGTTTTCATTTTTTTAGAAGGGGCAAATCTAAAAACCACGATATGGGTATATTTATTTAATCAAACTTTCATTTAGACGTTTCCAAATATGTCAGTTGACAATTCTAATCAAGCAGTATGTGTTACGTGATGCACATGGTTATTGACATACATGGGTAATATGTAAAAGAAGTTTTGAAAATAAACATGCATATGGTGGTAATTTAATTTTCAAACTAGCAAAAAAAAATTTAAACGGCAAATTTTCTCTTAAAGGTAATTGGTTGTTACTTAAGGCCTAATTAAGTTGCAGGTATGTACAAGGTGTCAAATTTTGGAAGCATAAAGTAGACTTAATTGTAAGCCTAAAGAACACAAAAGTGGTAGTGTGATTTTTATTTGTTTCGAAGTTACAGGCTTATTAAATTTATGAAGAGTAAATAAAAAAAAACTTAGTCGTGTGGGAACAAATGACAAAAAAATGAACAATTTTTTTTCTTATGTATTTATTCCCACATGCTTTTTTTAAATTTATTGGTCAAACATTTTAGAGGCCTGTAAGTTCCAAACATAAAAATTGAGCTACCACTTTTGCGTATTTTAGTCTTGCAATTAAGTCTACTTTACGCTCCCAAAGTTTGAACACAACAATACTGGACATCTTGTATAGGCCATATGCTGGGCAACTGAAGTAAAGTCAAATTTAATTTAACGGCCCGTAGTAGAAGTGTCGACATTGTGATATTCATGTGATGGCACAATGCCGGCCCAAAGACAGCAAGTGATGGAAAATACTCGGCAAATGATCTGTGCCCGGCTGCCGGCCTTAGTGACCTATATATGCCGGCCCAATGAAGTATGCCTGCAACAGGCCATCAATTGATATGCCGGGTGTATGGCATAGGGCCAACAAAAACCCGCGTATAAATGTTTGCTGGGTAGAACGAAGCGGTTATTGCAAAGAATCTGTCCTGAAATTAAATTTGATGAAAATACTGTTGTTTTTGAAACTCGGCAGAAGTTATTAGTCATTTGTTAAACAAAGACCGTTTGATTGTAGAAGTAGTGAAAAAATTAGGAAATTAGGTGTTCGTTGCCGATGCGAATGACGCCGATTTATTAATACTACAAACTGCTTCGAAAAATGTTATAAGTGCGACACAACTGTTGTCGTAGGGCAAGATATTGACCTGCTAGTCCTTCTTATTGCTCTTTCTTCCTCCAACAAAGACATTCAATTTTTAAAATAAAAACAAGGTCGTACCAGCAAAAGAATTTACAGTTCACAAGATTTACAGTTCTCAACTATTTTTTAAAAATATAAAGAAACAATATTATTTGTACACGCCATTGGCGGTTGCGAGACAACCTCAGCGTTTTTTTTTCCAAAGGAAAGGTTAACGCAATCAATGTGCTTAAGAGAAGAGATGGCTTACAAGACATCCTGCAAACATTTAATAATGAAAAAGCTAGTCATGAAGAAACTGCAGTCGTAGGAGAGTCGTATTTGTTCTAGCTTTATACAACTCTTCCTCCGCAAAAAAAGGTCTAGATGTATACAGATTCATGTCTATTAACAAACTTGTTAGTAAAGCGAACAATACTGTAATGTTATCAAAACTACCACCAAATTCAAACCTGGAAAAACGTTACGCTAGAAGATACTGATTAGGAATGAAAGAAAGTCGGCGGTATATTAACCCCTACTATGACAATAAAAGAACGAGCTCCCAATTCTGTTGTAACACTAATTTCTTGTTCATGCAAGTTAGAAAACAGGTGCAGGTTGGAGAAGAGCAGTTTACGTTGCTCCACAATGTGTTACCACGGCCACGGACAAGCATGCATGAATGTCGAATCTATGAAAGACGACGATGATTAATTAACGCAGGTAACCTTCTAATAATTAGTGAAATTGTTATACAGGGGACACCACATAAAAAAACGAGCCAATTACTTTACCTCTGGGGGTGGCGTGGCAACAAGTACAATTGTGATATTTTTTATGAGTGAGAGAGTGGAAGCGCTACATTTATTATACTTTTAAGTGGAGTTTAATAGCTTTACTGCTTTAGCGTTAAGCACTGAACTTTAAAGTGAGATTATAGTAAAGATTACAATTTATTGTGTTAACTGGAACCAACCCTGAATATGTGCGCCTCATTTCCCACGGTACTATTAATTTTAGGAAACAAATTGTAGAGACGTTTTTGATAGAAAATTGTATAAGGAACAATTTTGTGCATAGGTATTTTTATCAAAAAGTGCACCGTTCCTGAGATAATTTAGAATACCTCAAGATGGGGGTGGAAGCGACCTCCTAGGGGATGAAGCACACTATTTAGGGGTGGGAACTTTTCGGTTTAGTAAATCCTATGCTATCTTTTACTGAACTACTTACTACCCTATAGGGAAGCTTATGACGAAAAAATTGATGGGTCAAACGTTTTTCTACGACCTTTAGAAGCAAAAAACTAAGTTGCAAAATTCATTTTGTTGACAAAAAGTTAAATAATAATTAAAGCCGCCGTCTTGAGTGGTCTCCAGAATTCTCTTTCGGATTCCTGAGGAAATTCTGTAGGGGGTAGACTAATTTCTGGCTAGTCCTAAAACTTTCCGAAAAATCGTTATTTTTGAAGCTAAAATCACGGGACTAATACCTAATTACTCAAAAGCACAATTGTCACAGTTAGTTGATATTATAAAAAACCAATTAAATTCATAATTTAATAACCCAATGAATAATTTATTTTCCTCGCGTTATGTAACTGCATTTAAAACTATCGCATTCATTCATTCATTACTTTACTATCGGAGATAGCTAACTGTATAAATTACTTACCTATTGTTTACAAAAATGAGATTATCTAGAGAAGTTACACAGCACGTAAACAAACTACTAATAGCGGAGATTTTGCTCCGATTTTCGTTATATAGTATTTCGCAAAGAGCAAGGTTCTCCTCGCATTATCATCCTATGTAGGAATACCTGATGATTCCATGCGATCATTATCATACCGGTTAGTAATACATACCTAATGTGAATAAAATGAATAGTCAAATTTAATACTAGTATTTTATTTTGCAGTCGATATGATGTAAAATGATGTTTCTTTCTGAATCGAGAATGTTTTGCATTTCGGATAAACAATTTTCTAATAATTCTTAAAATAATAAAATCTTAAATTAAGCGCTCACCATGGAAAAACAAATAATGTAGTAATAGGGTCGTTTCCTTCAACAAAATTTACAAAATATTGTTGTATGATAAAAAGTATATTAAATATACATTGCATATATCATATTAAAAAAAGTTCTAATCGTATCACATGAAAATAAAAAGGCGGTAAATGCTGTCGTATCTGATGATCATTCAGTTCTAGAGAATTGTCGTGTTTTCATTTATCATGTTGATGGTGGTACTCTGTTGATTTGTTGTTTACATTTACATTGTGTGTTTAATATTTGTTTATAATGAAATCTAATTTAGTGAAAGGTACTTCAGAGAATTTACCCATAGTGAATTTCTATGGTACACGAGTTTTGGAGTTTTATGTAGACAATTTGAACTATTTAAGTACCGAATCTCGAAATTTTAAAAATTTGAGGTTAGTACCCAGGTAGCAAGGGTACGTTATAATGACGTCAAAATTTGGTGATTCTGGTCAAAAAGACGTCAGGGCACTAAAAATCGACGACAGAATGACGTCTTATAAATGACATTAAAATGACATGCTACACATCACGTCATATTGTCGTCTTTTTTCGGTGTTAAATTTATTTATATTTTATCGGATTACAAACTTTAAAACTCGCTAATGGCATTTTGTTATCGTAAGCAGAGTGTAAAGTTTAAAAAAAAATAAACCGTGTCGTGAGGGATAAGTATTGGCGTTTTTATTCGAGGATATAATGTTTTTTAACATTATCCAAAATAATTTATATTCGAAAGAGTTTGCAAAGATTCGGCCGTTTATTTGTTTAAATTATATTTCTATCTATTCTTTTAATAATAAAATTAGATTAAAATGCATTAAAAAGCAAAATCTATCCGTTGCGTGTTCCAACTATAAAGTCTTTAGGTAAGTATCCTCAGAAAGGTTGGTGGCCGAGTGCTTAAGGCGTCGTCTTCCAAGTCATGAGGTCGGCGGTTCGGCCCCTGCTCATTCCATTTTTTTTTATTGCGAAAAAAATTTTAGTTGTTTTTTTTTTAAGGTAATAATTGCTTATTGGTTTTTTTCAATGTTAGGTCTGTTTTATACCATTAAATATTCTATTTATGTTGTAGATGACGATATTACACCTTTACCGTTTTTTCTCCAACACGCTTCCCAGGTTTGTATATGTACCTCAACTTAAAACTTTAATTCTTAAAATAGTTGACTCCTGACTTCCCCTCCACCGCTCATCAAATTTGAGATAAGGAAATTTTTTTTTCGGATTTCTCCCTCTCTGCTCTTCAATTTCAAGATCTGGGGAAAATATATTTTTTTTTAACGAACCGCCACTAATAATAACATTGTTCAACAATTACTCGTACTTCTCAGGTGACACTGGTGACAATTTAATTAAATTAAATAAGTTCTTCTTAATAATTATAAATAAATAAAAATACTATTAACTCGAAGCGAGAACCTGAAAGATTTTCATATATTTTAAATAAGGCAAGAAATTCAATTTCACGTAATAAAGACTTCATTTACCACCATAAATACTGCTTTTAGCATCCGAAATAGCGGTCGCCAAGCTAGCTCAGTTGGTTGAAGCGTCAGTACTGTAATACGGACAACGGGAAACATGTAGGTTCGAACCCTACGGACCGCAATTGGTAAAGGTAAGTAAAAATGAATTTAATAACTTAATAAACATTATAATTTGCAGGCAACCCTTATGAGAAAAAGTTGGAGTGATGGTAAACAATATTAGATATGTTAATGTAAATAAAATTACGGATGGCTAACAAACAAATTCATTAGGGCAAAACTTATTTATGCATTAATTATTTTATTTTTATCAAGTAGATTACTAACTAGTATGTAGTTTTATATGTTCCTATTACTAAAAACCTGTGGGGGGATTACCAAATATAACCTGAAAAAGACGTCATTCGTCTGAGACATTAGGAAGTCATTTTCACGTTTCATTTACGTCATCTAACTCGTCATTTCTCGTCACTCCTGACCATTTTTTCACATCATTTTCACGTGCTTTTGCTACCTGGGTATTTCTTTAAAATACAAGTGACTCACATCGATACTAACTTTAATCTATTAGTCCAATCAACAGAGTGCTAAAATGACCAACATCTTTACTTTGAGTACTTTTAGCACTCAAATTAGACTGTTGACTGGACTATATGCTAAAAGCAAACGACGAACGTCGATTATTCCTTTATCTGACGTGGCGATTGACACGAATTCAAAATTTCGTAATTTAAATAATTAGTTTTACTATTAAATGACTTTAGATTGTAAAATAAAAAAATCAAATTTAATAAAGCACTTGAATATAAAATTTTTAAAAAATAGTCAACGACCCTATTCATAATTCGTTATTACAGTAGAGTCTATTTAGATTTTAACTTGGAAATCGAAAAGCGACCTGATATTTTTTGCAGAAAACTGTTGTCTAAGGTCTCATAAACATCTTAAAAAAAATCGACCAAATTCGGCGGTGACCTAAACTTGGGGAGGGGGGTGGGTTAAAATACGGTTTTTGCTAATATCTTGAAAACTACAAATTTATCGAAAATCGTTAAAACATTCAACAAAGACTTGAATTTGAGAAACAGTCCAATTTCTCCATTGTCATAAAATTATCTCGTACATTATCAATGTCCTAGGGATATTATATAGCTGAAAATTGACCAAGATAAGTTTTCAGTTCTTAAAAAAAAAATCGTTTTTATGAAAATCGAAATTACGAATTTATTCAACTCTTTAAACAATTATTCAAATGGCATGTATTATTTTCCTATAAAATAATTTAACCCAACAAATAAAATGCTTTTTTGTTAAATAAGTGTGTTTGTATTCGAATTTGTTATATACAATCATTTTGAAACAAACAAAATATTAGATAGATAGATATCTATCTAGATAAATATTTTTTTGACCAAGTTGCAAAACAGGTTTGTGGCAAGTCAAAAGTAGAAAATACAAAAATATGAAAAATGCATACACATCAATACATGTATAAATACTTCACACAATATAAACAATACAAAAAAAAAGAAAGAAAGAAGAGGCAATCTCCCACGAAATGGCCAGAGCATACCAAACAAGCAGAGGTTAAACTAAAATATATCAATAAAGTGTGTTTACAAATTCATCAATTGAATAGAAACAATATTTTAAAATGTGTTTTTTTATTAAGTTTTTGAAACCATTAAAATTAATAGATTTTACTTCATTAAGAATGTGATTGTATAATTGAAGGTTTAGAGAGGTTTTCTGTGAGACTGACAAAGTTGATACGCAAACCTACCCTATGGAATTAGCAGGAGGGTGGTCAAAAACCACAGCACTTAGGCCCCATTGGACCTCTTGTAAAGGGACATCCAGTGGATGTCCGATTAAGATCCAGTTACTGTACAAATGTCCATGGACATTGGATGGACGTCCTATGTATTCTCATTTTATGTACGTACAAGGCTGATGTTCTCTATGGGGTATGAACTGGACATCCTAGGGACGTCCATTTACTGTACATGAATGTACAAATACTTTATGTTCCTGCTTGGACAACTAATGTCCCGCTAAAGTCCATTTATTGTACAAACGTTCATGGTGAATAAATGAACGTCCCATAATTGTTCCTTTTATGTACATAAAGACATCTTTCATGGACGTCCATTTAATGTACTTAAAAGAAAGCACATTTTATGTCCCTATTTGAACAACCAGTGAATGTCCCGTTAAAGTCCATTTATTGTACAAATATGCACAGAAGATATATGGATCTCGCTTAATTGCCCATTTCATGTACTTAAAACGATAACATCTTTGCATTTTTTATTTGTTCCTACGTGGACGTGAACCGTATATAATGTCCATTGTAGATTTTATATTTTTTTTTTTCATTTGGAAGATGCTGGAAAATATAAAATTTCTTTTAAATATACCCACTGATGGACATTGAAACTTGCAAAAGTTTCCTACAATGTTGCATCTTATTTATTTTTGTACTTTTAAAGTGTTCCTTTGCTGGAAGGTTTCAGCAAACTTGAAAGAAATAAATATACAGCTGAAATTTTGTGGCAAAATTAATTTTACAAATATATTTGAAAGTGGTGACTGCAAGTTACTTACGATAATTTGATACGAATATATGCAAGTGAGATAATCAGTCAAAGTTAATTTTGCAAATAAAATGAAATTTGAATCTGCAAAATCCAAAGCCCTGTCTATTTGAACTTAAACCATGTTGTGCGCACGCGCTTCTCTTTCGACTTTCTTTCATGGCATAGTAAAGAAGGATATTTAATAATTTTTAGAGTCGAAGAAAACAGTGCAAAGTGAAGTGTAAAATATCTATATATAGCTACCGCCAAATTATCTACGTATGTCTTTATTTGCATGATGTCTTTGAGGTGGATTTTTAAATATGAAAAATGAGAAAGTGAACAAAACGGTAAGTTTGAAGTTAGGTATTATCGAGGACTCTAATGAAAAACTTAAGTATGTTTATTACCTGTAATTACTACTAAATATTTCTCTAGTTAATCCTAGTATATCCGGACACCAAGTGCATGTCTTTGGCCTTTAAACATAGGCCTCTCCCGCACAAAAGTCACTTGTCACTTTAAGCTTTTATGGAGAAAGGTGTTTTATTGCCTGCAGTTTTTTATGTGTGACCTATTTTGAAAATTTGAATTATTGTAAAGTATATTATTTCACTCATTCCAAAAAATTAAAATAGAATTACAAACACACAGTTTTAAAATACTTAGTGCACAACAAAGTTAGTGTGTAATAACGGTAAAAAAATTTTATCCGCAGCACGGGCATCTCTTTCAAAGTCTGATGATCATTTCGAGGGATTTTCTATGAATTAGTTCCAGTATGCCAAAACCAGGCAAATGAGAGGCAAACATTGATTTTTGGTTGAAAAATAGAAAATACCTAATTAACAAATATTTTTTATTATTAAATAAGTATTTCTAATAACTTAATAAAATAGCCTTCTATTTTATTATTATTTGATAAATAAATATGTTTTAATACATAAAGCGTTCGTATTTTATCTTATATATAAATTAAATATGCTAGATTAGATATGCTACGTTTACTATACTAAACTTAATATCAATTTAAATATACAGTACTATAGGAGTTTGCTATAAAACTGGTTTAAAAAAAAAATTGTCGATAAGGTCTCCACTATAGGTCGATCGCCATTTTTCCATATATACAAATAAGAAACAATACCTATATAATCCTTTGAAATAGAAAAAGGGACAGCCAATAAAACTATTATTGTCCTAAGTTCTTTCTGTTAAACAAGTCGGACACAGTAAAGACTTTATTCTATCCGTTGCCCTTTTTTTCTATCTCATTGTGAAGTGACATGCATAATAATATAATTGTTTCGATCTGTACATATGGTAAAATAGTGATGGCACTAGTGAAGATCATTTCGCATATTTTTTGCAAGATCAACTTATTGTAAACTTATAAAGAATTTACGAGGAAAAGTTTATACAGTGTCCGCCAAAAAGTCTGCATCATATGAGAAACTCTGTTGTTGACTTTCTGAAAACTTTCACTTTTGATAAAAGTTAGTGAATGTTCTCAAACGAAAAAAGTGGATGCAAAAATTTGTGTTAGTCCTGTCGCTTATGTCGGAAAATTAATTTTTTGGAAATTGGCCCAAGGGTAAACTACCACCTTTATTTTTGAAGATATCGAAAAATTTTATTTCAAGAAGTTGCTTATAATACGAAATTATAGCTAAATATCAAATTTGGCTGTTCTATTTTAAAAATAAAAAATTTTCTACTTTTTTACGCATAAATCCTGAACTATATATTTTGATATTTTTTGTTATCAATAATTCTCTCTCTTTAATAGTTCTAGACTAAGTAATGGATTAAAATCATTTTTAAGGAAATTTTAAGAGTACTTTTTTACCAAATAGATATTTTGGAAAAAAACGTGTTAATTTGTTGTTGTTCTCTCCTTTCCAATTTTAACTTTTTCAGCAATTAATCATAAAAGAGTGGACAATTTTTATTTTTGAACTAGAAGAATCCAATATACATTATAAATAACTTCTTAAAATAAAATTTTTCGATATCTTTAAAAATAAGGGTAGTGAGCCAATTTCAAAAAATTTAATTTTCCAACTTAAGTACCAGGACTAACAAATTTTTGCAGCCACTGAGAACGTGCACTAACTTTTATTTAAAATAAAAATCTTCAGAAAATCAATAGCAACAGAGTTTCCATACAGACTTTTTGGCAGACACTGTATAAGTTACATTTGCATCTCAAAGATCCCAGTAAACATTAATGTAACTTTACCTCTCTGAGAGGTAAGATTAATAGAACATTTTTATATAAAATATTTTACATACTTAATTTTACATAGCATATACGTAAAATAATATCATATTTAAGTCAACATATTAACTTAATTACTTATACACAAGTTTACATATTTGCTACATAATTTTACTTAAAAATGTTTACCTACTTCATTTTACGACATCGAAGATCAAAGTCATGAACGCGTTAGTGATGTAAAATCTAACGTTTATGTTTTTTGATCATTTTTGTTAAAAATTGTGGATGTTTTTTAATAACTTTGATGCAGAACTGTGAACCATAAAGCGTTGTGACTTTTTTAAATATTATTTTATTTGGACGTTTTATTAGTGTAGAGGTTAGGTGCAAACATAAACATGCCCTCTTGTTTGCGAATTTGGTGTACATACCTATGTTGGTGCACCATTTTCCAGTGAATGACCCAAAAGTAAGTTTGTGTTGTACCGTTTTTATAAAGATATTTATTTAAATGAAACATAATCTTTTTATAGGTTAGAACTATTTCACGGGCAATCGTTATTCTCGACCAGGGTGTATACACCCTGTTCTCGACAGACAATTATATCATTACATGGATTTTGTTACACAAAAGCTGTATGTTGGTGCTGTTCCCACATTATTAAGTTCAACTGAATCCAGCGTAAAAAGTTGTAATTCAAGGAAACCCAGATCTTAATAGTGACCAAAAGCTTTTGTGAAGTACTATGCATAGGTATGGTTATTGTTTATCGACATCTTATAGCACCTACTTTGTGTTCGTTATTGTATTGTACATATATTTCAAGGTTTTGTATGTGTAAAGTAGGCTAATATTTTCCTGCAATTTTTCTTTTGTCCAAAATTGGCTTCAGCACGTCAAAATTAGATCAGAACCTTGGGACAAAACCATTGCCCCTTTTTAGGGGATAAAAGGGGTGGTAACCAAAAACTGATCAATTTTTTTTATCAGAATCGGTTTCAACATGTTAAAAGACAGGATTAGATGGTTCTGATCAAAAGCGCAGCTTGTTGTCTTGTGATTGTCGTGTGATATTGCTTGTATCGCCATTAAAAAAATTAATTTGATCATTATAAAACTACGAAGAAAACTAGAATTGTCTGAACCTTTATGATTAATTTTGTTGCAATAAATTAAGACAATTAAGATTTGTCATTATTAAAAATATGCTTCTGATATTAAATCATCTTGGTAAAGGACCCCGCACATTTTTTTATATCAAATGGCTCTCGGTGAATGTAATACTATAGTATAATTTAATATTTATACAAGAAAAGCTTAAGAAACAATAACAAGTTCGAAAATTGAATCGTTGATTGTTTACTTTTCAGTGGCGTTAATTAACAATTTGTTTATATGACTGTTAAAGAAACTACTTTTATCATGGGATTCTCACAAGATTGATGCACTCGTCTACAACTTATGCATGAAAAAAGTACTGCTTTACATACTTGTTGCATAAATAAGTAGGCATTTTAAAATTATTTAAAACAATTTTTTGGCAATTATATAACAAATGCATTTTTTCACGCTTCACGGCTCCCAATTGGCGTAGAAAACCCCGTTTTTTAAAATCGTTTCTTTTTTTGTGATCTTTTGAAGCATTCTAATAATTTTTAATTGTTTAATTCTGAGAAAAAAAATTCTTTATAAAAAATTTAAAATGATTTTAAATAGTTTAAAAAAATTGTGTTAACACCACTGAAGAGTAGGAGAAAAATCTACATTCTAAAACAAATTGTTCTATGACTTGATGCACTTAAACAGTCAACGGTTCAATTTTCGACTTTGTTATTATTTTTTTGGCGTTGTTATGAACATTTCCACTTGAAATTTGGTGTGATGATTTAATGGGCTTATTTAGCATATTTTTTTATTACATTTTGCAAAAAAATCTCTTAATTTTAGAGCGACATTCAAAAAACCAGGATATTCTAAGATCTCTAGAGGCTTTAAAATTAATCAAGAATATAGACGCTGCGTGAAGTCATTCACTCCTAGTTACATTTTCATTCCCCTTTTTTTCGGCAGTTATATGCTGCATACTCTTATGTTGAAATACTTCAATAGTCCCCAAATCACCATCTCTGGCAGATTAGACAAATCTGATTTTAAATAGCTGGGTTTTAACAGTGTAAACTCAACTTTGAGGCAGACTTTCGGATTGAATGACAGCATTTTGAGCACATCGGTTCATGTTTAAAGCAGTATACTTCTGAAACTTATCGGATCAACCTCAAATTTTCCATTCCATTGGAAGCGTGTTTTCGTAAAGTTTTGTTAAAATATATACATTATTATTTAAGATATCATAAATTGTTTAATAACTTAACAAATTGATCAAAATAGTTTGCATCTAGTTTTCTTCACAATTTAGTAAAGGGATACAAGCTATATAACCAGATTTACTACACTATATATACAGGGTGCGCCACTTAAAACTCCCCAGACTTGTAACTTTTTTATTTTCGAAGCGATGACCATGTTGGGCACATCAACTTGTAGACATTTTTAAAGACTTTAAATATCCATACAGAGTTTTTTTTTAATGGTTAAGAAAGGAAACTTAATTTCTTTGAATATTTTTTTACCTCATCCTGTACATGGACTGTGTTATTGTTTTCTTATAAAGGTTTTAATTAGCTTCAATTTATGTTATTAAAATAAAAAAACTTAAAAAATAAAAAATTTGCAATTTCCTACTTAGTACATTTTAAGTTAGTTTTTAAAAATAAAAATTATTATTTACATTCCTTTCAAAGTAATTTAAAAAAAAATCAGTTTGGAGTGTTTTTAATTCCTTTCTCTAAGACCAAAAAGAATTTCGAATATGACGTAATAATATAAATTGAAGCTAATTAAAACCTTTATAAGAAAACATTAACGCAGTTCATGTACAGGGTGACGTAAAAAAATATTCAAGGAAATTAAGATTTCTTTCTTAACAATTTTTTCAAAAAAAAATTTTTTTTAAATGCTTTAAAAATATCTACAGTTTGATGTGCCTTAAAAAATAAGAAAATTACAAGCCTGGGGAGTTTTAAATGGTGCACCCCGTATATGAAATAGACTAATATTTCAATTATTTTCACAGGTTGTGTAACTGATGTTCAAGTAGCAAATGTCAGAGTGACGAAGGCTGACCAAAGAACGAGTACAATCAGAAACGACCCGAGAAATGCTTAACACTTATTGTAGATACTTAGTTAACTTGAATATAGATTAGTTACACAAAAGACACTAGTATTAATCTCTCCTAAATCAACAGTTAATAAAATAAATTAAATGAATTTTAAGCTTTACTAGGAATGCAAGGCAAGGTAGGTAGGTGGGTATAGATCATTGAAGAAGAAAAAAAAATCGTATAGCTGCTTTCTAAAGAACATATAGATGACAACGTCGAGTACAACGCCTAATGCCTGGTTTACCTACTGGGATATGCAGAGATTAAGATGGAATTGAAACTTTGTTGATACTAATTAACTTAGTTTAAACTGTCATTCAATTCGAGAATTTTTCCTAAGCTAATATATGTTGACAAAACCAAACAACCATATCTTGCATTATATACTTTTTATCTCTTTTTGATGTATTTGTTTTATATACCTACCATAATGTTCAAAATAGCACCCTATGGTACTTTTTAAATATTGATACTAGAGAACTGGATTCTTGGAGTTAAATATATGAATATAAATTCCTCATGAATTGTCCAGAAAAATTGATATTCTTTAGGAAATAACTGGAGGAGACATCAACTTTTATTTTTAAGTAGAATACCTCTGAACATTTTTAGAAAGTTAGATAGTTTTATATTTTAAATATAACCATTTTTTACAAAAAAAAATTTCATTCAAAATATAAAACTACTCGGCTCTCTAAATAAGGTATCCGACTTAAAAATAAAACTTGGTGTCAACTTCGGTAATTTTCTAAAGAAATATATTTTTCTGTATAACTTATAAGGAACTTTATTCATATATCTAACTTTAAAAATCCAATTGTGTATTATTAATATTTAAAAAGTGCTGGGATATGCTATTTTGAACATACGGTAGGTAGATAAAATATATACATGCTACATCATAAACAGATAAAAAGTATATAAGTCACGTAGCGTAAGGTCACTATCAAGTGGTTGAATATACATATATGCTACATCATAAAGAGATAAAATTAGTTACGTATGCTTTACATAGCAAGTGATTGAATATACATATACGCTACGTCATTTGTTCCATACCGTGAGGTCACAGTGTTACCTCTTCACTATGTAAAAATCATATGCACATGTTGCTGACATTTCGCAGAGTATGCACATATGATTATGCGTCACATTTTACATAGCACGTTACTTCTGCGAAACGTTTACGTAGCATTTACGTATATGCTATATATTTATGTTTGCTGGGTAAGCTTCATTAGAATATTTCAGTAAGTAGATAATTGAACATTACATGAAAATTAATGATTTGTTCCTGCAAACTTGCTCAGTTTTGTTATCAAAGTTCATGTACCTTGCCAGTACTTTGCGATATGTGACATTGCAATGCAATATTGTCACATGGACATTAGGGCCATCGCATCAATGTTACAGCAAACTAAATATTTTTTTTAAACAATTTTTTTTGTCAACATCTCTAACGGGCCTCTCGGAAGCCGGACCATTAAACTCAGTACCCAATAGCCTCCCCCATACGGGGGGCCTGACCAGCATTAACAATTAACCTGATAACTGCTTTCTTCTGCGGACGAAAGATTGCAGCTGCTGGGATGATCCACCCCATAGGAAAAAATATATAATTATAAAAAAAGAGATAGTTACAAAAGTTAATGTCTGAGATTGAGATTGAATACGAGGTGTTGACAGCAGAGTTGTAACTGAATATCTGCAGAGGTCTTATCTCTGATATCTGCTTCTAGTTATAGAATTTCTTTGGTCAACAGATATATACACCTCTCTGCCATCTATAGACCAAAAATACGTACAATGCTACAAAGGCAACACACTTTTGTAGTACTTGCTATCCATTATTTCTACTCGTCAATAGATGGCGGAGAGAGAACAGATCTTGCTTATAAAATGATGCACTCTATTTTTATTCAGGCTCTATTAGTGCAGACCGTCATTCATAGATGCCGCAACGTAATAGGCAGTAATCACAGTTTAGACATCTGTAAATAAATGACCATTCATTTTAATTGAAATTGATATATATCGCTTTGTTGGAAATCGCGTGTAATCACATTGTATTTTAAAACTACTTGTATCAAAAGACCAAAATTTAGAGTAACGATTTACGTTGTGATTGAGAAATCACAATATCGTTAATCACTAATTTGATCAAACAATATGACATAAATTTTAATGACATGGTGAAACTTGTGAAGAAGAAGAATGTAACATGTCTACGTTAGAGATGGGCGATTCGACTTTTTTTAAGGATTCGTACCAAACGAATCCGTATCATGAAAAGATTCGTAGCGAGAGATTCGTACGTTTCGTACCACTGATTCCACAATACTAAACAAACAGTATCATGTACTACTATTCGTCCTATTCGTACCATTGATACCATTCGTACTATTCGTACCCACACTCCCACTCCACAGCGTTCAGCACAGATTATAGAATATTATATGTGGTATCAATTAGGGCCAGAGTATTATAATGTTATATTAACCATACAGTTTAAACTTAGGACTTCGAGCACCTTCTATTACATTAATAATTTTGTCGTCGTCATTACACATCAGTAAGATCAGATAGATAACGTTTATTTAACCATATTATATACATATTTGTACATTTGTAGCAAAAAACAATAACAAAAAAGTAAAACAAGGGTAACATATCACAGATTTTGTAATCAGTACGTTGTATAAAATGAATGCTATCTTGCAGTAGGTACATTGATAATAATCATATAGTAATAATCAAATATTTCGAATATATCCATCATATTACATATAGAAACAGGGAATTTTTTCAATTATGAGATTATGAGTATTTGAAAATCTGAAATCTCCAGTTTAAAAGCGCGGTCCCCATCCACCGTTTGAAGTTTAACCTTATACAGCTGGCCCAGTATCGCATCGCAATACCGAAATTCCATATTCGTACCAATCGTATCGGTGATACGAAATGTATCAATCGTATCGGCGATACGAAATGTACGAATCTATTATTTTTGTGGGATTCGTACCATTCGTACCACTACAAGGATTCGTACCAATGATACGAATCATACGAGTACTACCCACCTCTAGTCTACGTAAAACTATTGAATTTTTGGGTTATGTGTTACTGTTACAATATTGGATTTTATTTGTAATCTTTCTGTACAGTACTATAGTAGGAAACAAACAAAAGATATAGGTGTGTAACTATTTAGCTGCAGATAATATTTACAAGCGTAAATTGCATAAGGCAATTTTTCCATGTAAGTCTAAAATAAATTTACAAACAAAAGAGAAATTGCAAATTATTAATCCCAATTTTAACTCTACTTTCTAGAAACTTTCAAATAAACAAGACCTGTAGATTTCAAAGTACAACTTCATACGTTTCATTGCAAGTTGTCCCAAAATGCTGTCCTCTATGGTAAAAGAACATCAAGCAAAACAAGCCGCGAAAAAAGAGGCCCAAGAAACCAAACGAAAGGAAGCATGTGCCGCTGCAAGCGATTTAACCCAAGCCTTAGTTGATCATCTGAACGTTGGGGTCGCACAGGCCTACCTCAACCAAAAGAAATTGGACGCTGAAGCCAAACAGCTGCACATAAACGCTACAAACTTCTCAAAACAAACCCAGCAGTGGTTAAATTTGGTTGAATCATTCAGTAGTGCGTTGAAAGAGCTGGGTGATGTAGAAAATTGGGCGAAAACAATTGAAGGGGATATTCGAACAATCACAACAGCATTAGAAATTGTCTACCAAAGTTCCCAAGAAAATAGTACCTAGGATTTAAGTCGAGCAAATCAAGACTAGACAGTTACTTATGGTGTTGTTTTCTTGTAATCGTTATTTTAAAAAATAATGTGGTTAATGTTTAATATATTTTATGTAAAAAGTCGTACTATCAATAAAATTCTCTAGGCCTGAATTGTATATATTAGGTCATTTTTTTTCTACCAACAATCTTAACTTGCCTAAAGTTGAGGTCCTGATTCAAAGTAACTTATAATTTAATTACAATTACAAAATGAACCTTTAAAACTGATCAGAAAATTTACGCATGCGCGTTAATATTCAGGTATTTTAATCAATCGCTACCTTGAAACCAATTTTGGTAAGTTTTTAAAGTTTGCAAAGATAAATTCTGTAAACTTGGCATAAGTAAGGGGAGAGGTATTTAACTGAGTCTAATAAGTTAAGATGAAAAGATCAAATATAACGCCCAAGTTAGATTTCTTAACTCAAATTCAGAAAAAAAGCATAGTTAGCGATAGAGAGGAGGAAGAAAAAGTTATCGGGTCGATAGACCCGCAGAAGTTGAAGAAGCATAATCCTTGCACAACGCATACAAGACTTACTGTGAAGTTAGCAAGATGTTGCTAAGTAGCTAAGTAGTAAGTAGTAAATAAATGTAAATCGAAGTTTACGAAAATATACTCTGTGTGCCCAGATCACTATCTCTGTCTTTGTTGTTCTTGTAGTTTTAGAAAAAGAGAATAATATTTGCAGATCGCTCAGAGTGAATTTTCGTAAACCCGGAATATAAGTTATAAGTTCTTAAATAAGCAAATAAGGTTATATTGTATTGTACATATTCCCGCCATAAGCACGGTAGTTTTAAGATTGCAATATTGGTTTTATTTTTGCACATTTGTTGTATTGTGGAAAATGGGGAACCGTGAAAGAATATGCGGACTTTGTTTGGAAATATGTGATCACTTTGAAGCTATTCAAGAAGATATGAAGGACGCCTTGGATACCGTTCTAGCACAAATAGTAAGTGTCGAAATAACGCTCAATTACCAGGGCGAAGTTTATATGTGTGAATAAATTTGACGGAATTCAATATTTAACGCACATTTTAAAGTGGATTCATGCCAACCTATATTTAGGAATTAAAAAGATAATTTACTGATTTTCAAGTGTTCATGCACATCAGTGCAGACATTTTGACTTAGTCTAAGGAGGTTGGTTATTTTTTAATCTCTTAAATTAATATCTTAATTTGGCAAGCTCCAGACTGCCAGTATCAATTTTTTGGTGATTTCTTTGTGAATCTAACCTAAAAAGTATACGACGATATTATTGATTGTAGATTGTGGGTTGTTCAAGGGGTCGCTCATCTCTTTCAGCCCTCGGCTCTTTCATCGACCTGACAAGATCTTTTGTGACTTACCCTACAATTAGTTGTTGCCCAGGACTCCCAAGCTTTTTATAAAGCTTGTGATTTTCCTGGGGGCTAATTTCCCTATTTCTTCAGGCGTTAGTTCCACCTTTTCTAGGTACTTAGGCTAGTGCGGACAAGCATCTTGCATTCGCAAAGAATATGTTCCGCAGTTTCTATTGCAGAATCGCGGTATCTGCACATATTGTTGTCTGCCTTGCCCATGTTCTTAAGATGGTATCTTAAGGGGAAATGGCCTGTTAAAAGGCCTGTCATCACCCTTGAGTCGAATTTTTCGAGTTCAAGGAGCCTTGTGGCATTCTTTGACAAATAAGTGATGAACTTTTTCGCTTGTCTTTGGCCCGGAGTATTCCTCCAGTAGGACTCTTTCTGTTTCTTTTACCATTTTAGGACCTCCGTTATGTGTCCCTTAGATAAGCCACAAAACGGTTCGGGCCCAAAAAATGGGGCTTCACCACCTTTTGCTTTGCAAGGGCGTCAGCTAATTCGTTTCCTTCTATTCCCTCATGCCCTGGCACCCACGTCAAGGTAACCTTGTTGTTTTTTGCCAGTTGCTTCAGGGATTGTCTGCACTCCCAGGCAATTTTAGACTCAAAAGTGTAGGACCTGAGAGCTTTTAGCGCTATCTGGCTGTCTGAGAGTATATACAGTGTGTGCGATTTAAGACCGCAACACTCTGTTATTTTCAAACGCGTTGACCGATTTAATTTTTTTTTTTTATGTAGTGCACGACGAGCTTTATTTGACTATTGTGAAAAATTTTTAATTTTCTTATTTTCAAGGCCTACTAAACTCCTCTAAATGGGTCGAAATTTCGAGAACGACAAATTGAATAGCGTATTCGATTCACAAATACCTTTATACAAAATTTTAGCTCGATACCTCATATAGGGTGTTTGTTATTCAATAGCCAAATTTAAAATTTCTCACTTTTCGACTGGCCCTTTATAAAAGTCGGGTAGGTTTACTAAAAAGGTGGAAGTAGTCATTCGACTTAAGAAACATCAGATCACGACCGTCTTTAATGTGAACCGAGATGTGAACAGGCCGGAGTGTACGATGTGGCAACGTTGCCATCTTAAACTCTGTCAGTCCTACTAATAGTCTATGTAATGAAGGAAAAGATGGCGTAAACATTTCGTGTAAAGACGAGATTACCTTCCCCCCATTTTTGAGGGTGCAGAACATGATGGAAGTGGTGGGAGAAGTTTTTGACCGCCCCAACCCCTTGAAGCGGCAAAAAAACATCCCTTTTATGTATCCCTTTATGTTTTCATATATAAACTGGTCTCGGAAGTGATTTATCGATGGGTTATACTTGAAATTATATGGAAGAGGGTTATAGGGTAAGTGGAATCCAGACAGCATGAAAATATTTTTATGACAAAATAAATTATTTGCTTACAATTAATTTAAAAAACCTAGGTCGTTAACAAACAGCATAACAATCCAAATATTCTTCAAAATGCACATCGCACGCGATCTCTTCTCCATCATCATCGCCCCAGCGATAACTGGTGGATGAGGGTAAGTTTCCGTTACCCGGGGCACTGCACCAGACATAAACTTTTTCATTTCTCTCTCCTTCCACACACCATAAGCATCTTTGTATCGTTCAGATTTGGATATTGCACTGTCATAAAAATGTTTTATGCATACCACTGAATATTTTGTAGGCTGCCAATTTTTCCTAGAAATTTTCTTTAGCCACTGTTTCTTCAGTTCTGGTTCTTTGGGAAATCTAAAAGCTCGGACATAACCTTTAGATGAAGAACTGTAATTGGTTGTACAGCCAGGTACACAATATTTATATCTGGCATGTTATTGTTTTCAGACCCCAGACCTAGAATTAATTAAAACTATTTTATTGGTTTTGGTAGTAAAAGTGAATTGAATTAAAAATATAGCTTGCATAAAAAGTAAGGTTATAACGTAATTTGACGCACAAGAAGTGATTTCAGGTGCGATAGATACCCATATAATTAATGATAATTCGTACAGCGTCCTTCTAGCAGTACGAGGCGTACTACTCGTCCTACTGACTTTAGCTCGATTTTCGAGCACTTCATGTCTTTTTAGTAGGACTGAGGCCCCCACCATTCGATAGATAATTTCCCAACGATTAAGCGCAAAAAAAGACAAAGTTTCTAGCTCTTTTAGTACCAAAATGGCGTGCAAGATAGTGAAAAGGTGTGAGGTATTACGTTTTGGTTACGTATTTTGATGCACCACACAGTGAAAAATGCTTGAAACGCGCGTCCTACTTGCAGGACTTACAAATCTGAAATTCTGTGTACAAAAGTACTTCTGGAAGCGCTTCCGGCAGGACTTTCGCTTGTACGAATTAAGATTAATTAAAATAATAACTACTTACTTTATAAAACACAATTTGTGAAATTACACCAACAGAGAGGCACTTTTTATGTATTATAATGATAAATTATTCGTGACAGATTACTGCACAACTGTTTTGTTTTGCCAAGAAAGGACTGAACCGCATGTTGCCACATTTCCATATTCCGGCCGGTTCACATTAAAGCCGGTCGTGATCAGATACTAAATGAGGAAGAAAAAAGAAAAGTTATTCTTTAAATAAATAGTGTTTCTATACATTATTCGGTTGCTGTATGTAGGTGCCTTAATGAAAATTTTTCAAACAAATGGATTGGACGGAATAGCTTTTCTTTTTTCTTCCTTATTTAGTGACATCAACATCAGATACTAAATAAGGAAGAAAAAAGAAAAGCTAGGCCCTCTAATCCATTTGATAATAATTATATTAATATCTTTATTTACCATAAACATATAATCTACATGGTAAATAGGCACCATTTCACCTAGATGATGCTCTTCCAATGGCCCTAAATACAATCCAATAAAAGACAATAGAACTCTTTGTTTGAAACTTACAGTTTGTTTGAAAAATTTTCATTAAGGCACCTACATACAGCAACTGACTAATGGATAGAAACACTATTTATTTAAAGAATAACTTTTCTTTTTTCTTCCTCATTTACTGTCTGATGTTCCTTAAATCGAATGACTACTTTACCTTTTCGGTAAACCTAACCGACTTTTATACAGGGCCAGTCGAAAAGTGAGAAATTTTAAATTTAGCTATTGAATAACATACACCCTATATGAGGTATCGAGTTAAAATTTTGTATAGACAAGTGCGTATCAAATACGCTATCCAATTTGCAGATAAAAAATTGCCTAATAGTCGATCTCGAAATTTCGACCCATTTAGAGGAGCTTAGTAGGCCTTGAAAATATGAAAATTGCACATTTTTTAAAACAGTCAAATAAAGCTCATTGAGCACTAACTATATCCCAAAAAAAAAAAAAAAAATTACAATTGGTCAATGCGTTCCAAAATAACGGGATGTTACGGCCTTAAATAGCACACACTGTGCCTTTATTTATACATTCCTGGGCACAGAAGATGGTTGGGATTTTGCTTAAGGCTCTGGATAGCCTGCAGTTAGGCCCCGCTATGCCTGCACCAACCCCTTCAACCATCTTCGATCCATCTGTGTACCAGATTCTCCAACTGCAGGACTTTGACTTCGCTTGACTGGCGGCTCTCGATTAACACATCAAACGGGCAGTCAAAGTTCCGCTTAATTGGCATAGAGTCAGTGGGTTTGGTCACGGGTTCCAGTTTAATTGTTTCTAGAATCCTACGTACGAGAGTACCTGCTGCCTGCCTCCTTACATACAGATGTAGAGGAAGCAAGTCTAGCATTGCCTCCATAGCTGCTGTGGGACACGAGTACATTGCTCCTGTAGTCCCTAAGCAGGTAAGGCATTGCAACTTCTGCAACTTTCCTTGTGTTAGTTTTTCTTCAGTTTTTGGCCACCACACACATGATGCATAGGTGACCATGGGTCTTACAACCGATAGGTAGGACCAGTAGATCATCTTTGGTTTTAGACCCCAAGTCTTACCAAACAGCCTGCACATCCATATAGCCGCAGTGGCTGGGGTAAGTGTTCTTTCTAGGTGTGAGTTCCAGGAGTCTTTGATCCAGGATTAGTCCTAGATGTTTAACTTCACTGGAAAAATTCAGCACTGTTCCATTTAGCATAGAAGCTCTTAAACTTAGTTTTCTCCTTTTGTTAACGGAACAATAACTGTTTTGCTCGGATTGATGCTGAGGCCCTTTAGCGAGCACCATTTGGATATTATGTTTAAGACGATTTGCATGAGATTTGAAATCATAACCTCGTGTCTGCCTCTTACAGTAATAAAAAGTTTATCGGCATAGCCTTGAACGCTGAAGCCAGAATTACTCAGCTTATGGAGGAGGTCATTCACCACCATTGACCACAGCAGTTGCGATAGAACTCCACCTTGTGGGATATTATTGATACCAAAGCTGATAAAAATCGTTTTTTCATTTTAATAAACATTATTCATTTCATCACCTTAACACAAACGAAAACGCTTTATTCCTGTGTAATTAAATATTTTACATGAATGTTTGCTTAAGTTTTAAGTTAATTTAAAATAAGTTAATTCGTTCACGTCAATCAGCAAATTTTGTTTTAGGATTTAACTGCAGTACAGGAGCCTGTCATGTGTGCGCAGTGCACAGAAATGCTTATAAAATGTTTTGATTTTAAAGCAGAATGCCTCAATACATACGATTATATGTTTCCATTTGTTGACAACAAGGACAATGTCAAGCTGGATCTAAAAGATGTTTATCTGAGCAAAAATGAGAATGGTACTAGTGTTTTGGAAGGTCAAGACATATGTGGATTCTGCATGGATCCAGTTGAAAATAGTTCTGCTATATCCCTTAATGTGGAGGAAGGACATGTTATATTGAAGAAAATGGTAGAAAAATGTCTTCCAGAACTGGTACGTAACAATATATGGATTTAGAATTACTCCTTTGGACTTTTTGGTAAATTAAATCATCATCTTAATCATAGAATATCCAAGAAAATGCTTACATTTTTCTGCAATCGCCTATCCCCCCCCTTTTTATTTTTGGACTAGAATTCTCTATTGTTTCACATGTGCGTGAAGTTATCACCCCATTTTTGAAAATTTTGCTCGAATTGGTTTGTGATTCGTTTACGAAGATACCTATGCGATTATGATTTTTTTGTTTGTGACACAGTAAACAGAAAAACACCTACTCAAAATCCCAGCACCCTGACATTGGAATTTCAAATAATAATAATAATATCTTTATTTTCATAAGACCCTATTACAGGAAGTAAGAAATATAGTCAAATTTGCAGGCTAAATAATAAAACATTGTAAAATATATTAAAAACACATAAGTATAGACAAGATAATATTGTAAACATGGTACAGAACGAATAAATAAATAAATAAAGACGAGAAGTGCTAATATAAACGAAGTACACTCATGAAAACCAGTACAACTTAAATATTCACTTATAGAATAAAAGCTGTGCCTAATTAAAGTGGCATGAACTGTGCTCTTAAAGAGGTGAATGTTGTTAATACTTTTTATATTTTTAGGGAGTTTATTATAAAGTTTGATGGACATGACATAGGGCCCATTGGCTACTATTGACAGTTTATGTTGGGGAATCGTCAGATTTTGACTGATCCTTAAGTCATGATCAGTAAAGTTGTCCCTAGTAACATAGTTGTTATAATGAGACTTGACATAGGTCACACATCTAAGTATGTAAAGGGATGTTGCTGTTAAAATATTAAGTTCTTTGAATAAAGTTCTGCAGAAATGATGTAGAGTTTTGCTCATAGTACGTAAAATCTTTTTCTGCAATATAAGGATTTCATTTATGCGACTGTTACCCCAACAGATAACACAATAATCAGGCTAGATTGTACATTACATTAAGGATCACACTAAATATGTATGTAAGACGATAGGATTCAAAATAAATTTCTTAAGCAGATGCAGTGGTTATTTGAGCTACTGGACCAGACTTACAATATATAATACATGCATATTGCCCCATTTTAATTACTGTTCTTCAATGCTTTACCTCTTAAATAAAAATGAAATGGGTAGACTTCAAAAGCTTCAAAACAGAAGTATGAGAATAATTTTAGGTTGCTGTAGACTGACACCTATTAGATTTATGTTAAATACACTAGGATGGCTTTCTGTAAAAAATTATGTAACATTTTTCACTATGGTGTTTATATATAAAATTAAAAATGACTTAAATCCCGAATATCTGCAGGATAAGTTAGTTTATAACAAAGATATTCATAGTTATAATACTAGAAACAATCTAAACTTTCACTTGCAAACATACAGGAAAAAATCAACTCAAAATAGTTTATTCTATAAGGGATTAAGTGAATATAATAATCTGCCACTAAGTATTAGTAACAGTCCCACATTAAATATATTCAAAAGTCGACTTAAAAAGTATTTGTTGGATGAGTAGCTGCTTGTATAGTTTGTCAAACCTCCCAATTAAAAACTGAATTAACTGTCTTAATCTTGATGAGATATCGGTTGCTGTACTACTATTGTTATTCTAGATGCTCATTGTGAAATTTTATAGTGTGACGTGTAAAATTTGTCTGTCTGATGATTTGTTTTATATATATATTGTTTTCCCGTATATATTGTTTTCCCGTACCGTTTATATAAAGAATCTATAGTCGTATCTTTACTTCGATATAGGTTATCTTTACCCTATGGATACAGCAACGATACGGTATACGTACCGATCTAATACAGTACGCTAACACCTGGATACCGATTCAATAAAGTTTGGTTATCGATAAAGGTACGTTTGCGTTTCTTTGGAATAAAGTTCATGAAAAGGTTTATTCTATGATTCTGTAAATAACGAGTACTAATACTGCATAGGCCCGGTAAAGAATAAATCTTTATTTTTAATTAAAAAAAATAGATGAAAATAAGCACTTTTTTAATCATCACCCAACCACCACGCCGCGTTTCAATTCCTTCGCTATTATGCTCCAATTAATATTATTATTCCGTAAATTCATTATTTATAGTGATAATTAAACAATTTTACTTACCTTGTTTAGGTCTCGAACCCACGTCTGCTATGTACGTATCTCGTTATCCTAGCGCCTTAACTGACTGCGCCACCAGGGTGTCCAGCAAATTTAATGATAAAAGTTATAGTAATGGATATCGGGATTTTATATTATTAAATGATGGTACCTAATAATTGAGTTAATTATAGGAAATCGAGATAGACACATATTAGATGAATATTTATGGTAGCATAGTTTTTAAGAAACGATATTAGGTATACAGGTGCATTTTATCTTACGTGCAATTTCCAAATTTATTAGTGAAGCAGAACCTTAAAATACCTGTAGTTATTGTTATTGTTTTTAAACTTTAATTAATTTTTCTTTGCATATTGGTTAAATTTCTATACAAACAAGTTTGACTCATCCCATCTATATTCTTTCATTCTTGCCTAGTGTGACACAAATCTGATAAATAAAAATAACATAACCTTCAAAAATGCCACAGCGTCAAAGAAAACACTATCGCAAAACAATTATCAAGATGTGATAATAGAGAAAAACAGACGTCACAAAAGACGAAAGAATACTACTAAGATAAACCAGCATACATTCATCAGTGCAGCTACTGCTACTACATCCATTAATGGTATAATATCAGCGTTGTCCAGAGAGATTAACTTAGAATATCATATATACAACAGTGTTGCACAAGCGACAATTCTTTATAAGCATCAAATGTTACCGGTACCGGCAACGCATCGTCCGGAGCACGTTGCTGTAAAGAATATGTAGAGATGCGTGAATTACAAAATCTTTTAATATGTAAAGAAAGACCTTATAATCGGTAAATAATTCTTTCGCCGGATCTATATCGATGTTCTGTAGAGTAATCTGTCACGATGCTGTATAGATATTGCGTGTAGAAACTGTATAGATTGGTTAAATGTAGGATACAGGAATTACATCTAATGTATAAAGGTAAATCTGTAAATACAACAGTAAAAGGTAAGATATAGACGCGATAAAGATTATATCTGTAATAATAATAATAATAATAATCTTTATTGACCATTTCAGATACAAAAAAAAATGTATATATGGTACGTCATTGGACAATCTATAACAAACACACAATAAATACTCTATAATATACTCTATAAATAGATATAGAATTATAGTAAATACACAATATTTATAACAATTCCAATCTACACGAACATAATTGATAAATAGATATACAATATCACAGATTATCACAAAAAAATTCTCCAACTGTATAATAACACTTTTCAACTAGTATTTTTTTCATATTATGTTTAAAAGATTTTTCATTTAGATTTTTGTACACATTCGGCAGCTTATTATAAACTTTAATAGCCAGGTATTCAGGGCTTTTTTCAAAAATTGATAAATTATGCTGTGGAACTTCTAATACTAAGTTATTTCTAGTATTATAATTGTGATTTTGGCTTAAAAGATTAAGACGATTAAATTCAGATTTAGCATGTATTAATAATTGAAGTATATAGATGCTGGGTAAAGTTAGGATGCCTAATTCCTTAAAGATTGGTTTACAACTGGTTCTCTGATTTACTCCTACTATGTGTCTGATTGCTCTTTTCTGCATTTTGAACACTCTCTCACTTTCAGTGGATCCACCCCAAGCAATAAGACCATATGAAATCACAGAGTGAAAGTGGGCATAATAGTACATTCAAAGAACAGACTGCTCGACAGTTTTCCTCAATTGATTTAAACAGTAACAAACTGGCGCAATTTTGTTACAAACTGAATCTATATGGAGATGCCAAGAACAGTTGTTAGATATATGTAACCCCAAGAATTTTAAACTGTTCTTTTGCTCTAATGAACCACCATCAGTTTTTATTAATAAGCTACTGTCAACTTTTTTGTTAGATATATCAAATCTGATAAAACTGGATTTTTTTACATTTAATAGAGGGAAGTGTCGTCAGCATACATTGTGGAGTTATCAAATAAAAAATCATTTACGTATATTACATATAAGAGTGGTCCAAGAATGGAACCTTGAGGTACACCAATCGTGGATTCTAGACGATCAGACTTACAGTTATTTACATATACATAATGCCTTCTATTACTCAAGTAGCTTTTGAACCAATCTAAAGTCACTCCTCTAATACCATAACACTCCAACTTATTTATCAGTATTTCATGGTCCACTAAGTCGAAAGCTTTGCTTAAGTCTAGAAATATGCCCACACATTTATGACACTGATCAAGGTTCTTATATAGCAAATTTAAAACATGTAAAATAGCAGTTGTTGTAGATACGCCCTTTCGGAATCCAAACTGTTTAGGATTAAATAAATTATATTTAACAAAAAAAGTAACAATTCTATTAGCAACTACTTTTTCAAAGATTTTCGCAAAAGGACTTAGAATAGAAATGGGCCTATAGTTTTCCAATTTATTTTTATTGCCGGATTTGTATATAGGTATTATTTTGGCCAGTTTTAGTTTATTTGGAAATATGCCTTGGTTCAAAGAGCAATTTATTAAATAGGCTAATGGTTTACTAACTAATTTCTTACATTTTTTAATCAAATTGTTGCTAATACCATCATCACCTGAAGAATTCGAATTTTTTAAATCTGCAATCACTTCTAGGACTTCTGCTTCTGTGACAGGTTCAAAAAAGAAGGATTTTTGATTTCTTCTATTTATCGTAGGTGTTTTTGTTTGATTATCTAGATTTTGTATTAAGTCAAGTGGATTATTGTTAAAATGTTTATTGAATTGGTTAGATATCTCATGATTATTAATTATCATAATATTATCAACTGTAAGTTTAATTTCTTTGTTAGTTTCATGGCAATTCTTTTTATTTTTATTTAAATTTAAAATATTCCATGCTGCTTTTGATTTATTATGAGCATTAGAAATCATGGAAGTATTATACATCTTTTTTGCCTTATTTATTACCTGCCTGTAGACCGATTTATATTTCCTATAATTTTTTTTAATTTCTTCATTCCCTTGTTGGCTCAGAATATACAAGTCTTTTAATTTTCTCGCTGACACCCTTATGCCTCTTGTCAACCAGCCCTTTTTGGTATGCTGTCTTGTCCTTTTTTTCTTTAATGGAAAAGCTAATTCAAAATAGTATTTGAAGTCGTCTAGAAATAGAGCAAAAGCAGAATTCACATCTAAATCTGAATTGAATACATTTTCCCAATTTTCTTCTGCAAGCAGTGAACAGAAATACCTTATATTATTGTCACTTATTTGTCGTTGATAATATGTTTTACCCTTATCTGTATTTTCATCAACCAACACAGTTAACAACTGGGCGTGGTGATCAGCTATAGCACTATTTAATACCTTGCTATCGTACAGTTTGTCATCAACAAGTATGCATATGTTATCAATACAGTTGGTTAGTCTAGTACACCCTTTTATCGTAGGCGTCAAGTAGAAAGAATTTAAGATGTCTAGTAGACCGGTAAGATTCTTTGAGGCCTTTAGAAAATTAATGTTAAAATCCCCACAAAGTACAAGATGGTTTTGTAGATTTCTGTTTGCAATAAGATTTAGAGCATTACAGAGATTTTCAAAAAATACATTTATGTTACCATCTGGACTTCTGTACAAACTCAGAATAATGACAGAATCCGATTCATCTAAAAAAACTTTAACTCCTACACATTCAAAATGTTTGTCGATTGAGAGTTCTTTTATATAGTTTAAGATTTTAAATTTATAATTTGCTTTAACATATATGCCTGCACCACCATTTTTATAGTTTTTTCTACAATAAAAATCACCTTGAACGAAGCCTGGAATTTGAAGAGATTGAATTTCCTCTTTTTTTGACCAATGTTCAGAAACGCAGAGGACATCACAATTTATTTCTGTTAAAAATACTTCAATTTCCCCAAGTTTATTTCCAATACCTTGTGTATTTTGGTGCATTACCTTAAATTCTTTCTTTTTGACCTTGCTTCTAAAAAATCACGATTTGCATAGCAAGAACTATTATTCCCATTCTCGTTGGTTAAGTCTGAATTGATTTGTATGTCATTATTTGCAGATACATCAACATCTGAATTATCTGCTATAATTATGTTGCTAGTTACTTTATCTATTACTATATTTTGAAAGTTTGATTGGTTCATTATTGATGGTTTAATGAGAATAAGATTTTGATTTATTTTTATATCATTAAACATGGTAAATCGTTTAATTTTATAGCATGCATTAATTTTAGATTTTTTGAAATTACTAATTGCCAATTGGTTTTTGTAGTCAACAGATACATTTTTATTAAGATATTTGAAAGTGGTGATTGCGTCATTTATGACGTATATAAAATCATTTGTTTCCCTACATTCAGTCAGTATAAGTAAGTTTGTGATTTTACTTATGGGTAATATTTGCCTCATACATGATTTAAGAGTTGCTGTATTGGTGATACAATGTTCATTAATCATTAAAACAACATAATCTAGCGAATTATATTCCTTTGTTAATGTGAAAATATCTGTGGCAAGGTTAGTAATACCTACATTCGTTTTGATTAAGGCCTCAACCGAGTATACCGAATTATCTAATAAGTCATATAATATTGATGAGCAATTTTTGCCAAACTGATTGCCTATAATAAGTATTTTCTTCTTCTCAGGTGCCTTTTCCATAAGAGGCAAATTCCTTGACGATTTTGATATTGTTTTTGAGTTTGATGTCTCCTCTATTTCTTCATTGATTTCGGGTTCAATACCTTGATGTTTGTTGTTTTGTGTGTTAATTTTTTTCCCTGACCCATTCTACCTGTTATGCTGTGATATACCCCATTATTCTTCATTTCATCCATGTTGCATTTACTACTTCTATCAGCTTTCATTTTTTCTGTTATAACTACTTGACTAATTTTACCTATCATTTTAGTGTTGCCTTGCGATATTTCCATTTTATCTTCTAGGTAATTTTTTTTTATTTTTGCAGTCCCACATCTTTTTTTTTTATTTATTGGCATTTCATTTACAGCTTTTATTGGTTTATAACTTCTCACTGAGTTTTCTTCAATTATAGATGCATCGTTTTGTTTCTGCCTTTCCAAATTTATATCCTTTTGCAATATGATTATTTCTTCATTTAACTTTCTTATTTCACTATTTAAATTTTTATTTATTATTTCTAAATCTTTTATTATTTGTTTATATTCCTCCTGCTTTTCAGACATTTCATGATGTTCACTTAGTAGTACTTCATTACTTTTGTTTTCTTGTTCTTTTGTTTTGGTGATTATGTCTTGTAGATTTTTTATTGTGATCTTCTGTTCGTCAATTACTGTTATGTAGTTTTGCTCTATGTCAAAAGCATCCTGTTCAAACAAATTCATTCTTTTTTTCTGTTTTTGTATGTAACCAGAGGATATATTTAATTCTTCCCTTAGTTTTTGAGAGCCCTCGGTAAGTTCAGTAATTTCCTTTTTGTGGCTATAAATTTCGTTTTGCTGCATATCAATATACTTGTTTTTATCCTTTAGGCTGTCATTTAATTCAAGTATTTTAGACTCGAGCTCACTTATTGTATTTTCATAGTTATTTTCAGCACATTTTTTTGAACAATAAATTTTATGGTCTTGGATATGGGTCACATCGTTCTTCCTTTCAATACAACTTTTATGAAAAATATTCGAGCAAGTAACACAATATAAGTTGTTTCTGGCTTTTTCCTTCTTACAACATTTGAAGGTTGTCTCCATATTTTATATTTTATAATTTACCTTTAATTTTTGGACCAGTTCCTGTGCTAAATTTGTATTTAACACAATTTAAAGAAACATAATTGTAAAAAAACAATGTTTAGCTTCTTTTTATCAGTTTTTGTATAGCTTGAGTACCTAAAAATGTATAGGTTCGTTAAATATATCATAGGTACAGATTAAAATGTATAGCATCTTGACGAATCTGTATCGAAAAAAAAGCCTGTATCGCCTGGTTATATGGGTTATATCTATATGATGTTTCTGTGTATTCATGATGTATTAGTCTTTTGGCTAAATAAAGGATTTTTTTATTATTTATATTATTATACGCATAATAATACATTTTTAATATATCTATATTGACAAATTTTCTCATCTGCCATATTAGAAAGCAATGTGTGGATAATTTGGATAGTAACGTGTCAATATGATTGTTCCATGTTAAATGAGAGTCGATATGTACACCAAGATATTTTACGGCATTATTTTGTATGATGGTTTTATTATTAGCTGTTACTAACAAGTTGATTTTTGCGATTATTACGATAGATAGATAGATTATCTTTATTAGTTCTTGAAAAATATACCCTTGGGCAGGGCTGTGCCATCCATAAGGGCAACGACGGCGCCACGTAACTAAAGGCGCCACCACGAGTTTTGCAATTTAAAACAAAAAAATATAACTTTCCTCTTTAAAAATTGTGAAAGTTTCCAGGAAGTTTTCCTTCTAACTTTCCATTGGGTATATTGATAGGCTATTTTATGGTGAAATCTGATTCGTGATGATGCAAGCTTCATTTTGATACCAAATAAGTGCATACATACAAGTATATTATTTACATGACTTTTACAGACTTCTATCAAATATGGAAAGTTTCCTCGACCCATCTGTGATAAATACTGCAATTTTTTTTGTAATAAAACATTATTGGTATTTTATATTTTTATGTCTTGCGCCCACGAAACCTACTTTTCGAAGACAATATAATTTTAAGTCAAATTTCTAACTTTTAATTTGAAACTTGGAAAATTTCGCTTGCGGTGCATTTTGCGATTCTGTAACCCCAGCTGTATGTAAGAGGACGCAATCCTTAATCTGGCCCTGGCATGAACTGAAAAATTTTTCAACCTCAACCTTCTTTTTCAGCTGAATTCTAGATATGCTACTGAAGGGCGCATGTTTGTATTTGCACAACCACGCTCAAAAGGCTTGGCGCGGCCCTGCCCTTAAGATGTAGAGCATGTCATGTTAAGTATAAATAGTGAAATGATAAAAAGTTATACATACATTATAATGACGTGCCAATATTTCAAGGTGTGATTTCTTAGGTCATTTTATGAAGAAAAGTTCATATGAACATATGTCCGCAACGGCTTAAATGTTATGCCAGTGTTGAATTTTTTTTTTAATCGTTACTTTTTAATATCTCAGAAAGTATTTTAGATATTATTTTCAATTTTGGTATGTGTTAATAAGATATAAAACCACATATTTTAGTTAGGAAGTTATTTAATCGCTCCACCAGTAGCGTCTCTGCAAACATTTTCTCTGATATTTTTTAACAAAAAATTGGTACGCCACTGACATTTTTCCATGTGGAAATTTTTTCTGATTAGCCTGGTAAATGATACGCAGTATTTCTCATCTTGATTAAAACAAATAAATTCAAATTGCTTCATTTAGCAGTATTTTGACAAATGTTTTCACAAAAATCATTTTCAAAACAATATTTGTTGACATAAAGTAAGTTGTTGGTGTTAAAAGCATCTCATCATATTATTTATTCGATTTTTAGTGTTTCATTGAATTTATTTTATTTTTGTGCTGTTTTTACTCGAATATCTCAGTAAATATGGTGAATTATACGAATGCGGAAATGGCGACAATGCATTACGTATATGCTCTTGCAGATGGTAATGCAACAAAAGCCAGAAGTATGTATCAGGAAAGATATCCTAATCATGCCTTGCCAGATAGCCGATTCTTTTCGACACGAGTTTCGACTTCATAATAAAATCAGGCAACTCTGTGAAAACAATGTAGGGTACAATAAATGCACATTAAAACAATAAAATAGTGAAACGTTTACAGGGGGTGGAGTAAACGTATTTAAAAAAGAAGCAATTTTACAGCCCCCTTACAGAGTAGATATCACCCCTAAAGGTGGTTGCGGTCTACTACCTGACATCACCTTTCACCGTCTGTTATATCCCTATGAAAAAATAAAGAATCCCTGCAAAAATAGTTGATGCCGAGCTGTTATATGAGAAATAAGCAAGGGGGGGGGGGCGTTTCAGGGGGTGCTCATGACTACCCTGTTATTCGTGTTCAGCATCCTCAAAAACGGGGGGGTGATAGATTTCATAACTTTAGCACAATTTTGCGTACTTCCCGACTTTATACTTCCACTAATAGTGTATTTTCATTGAGAATTTCAGTATTTTTTTGGGGAAAAATCCAAAAATGGACATCTTTTCACGAAATATGGTATAATCCCGTATGAGGAGTTTCCGAATCCACTAGTATACTCGGTATCATTTTCCGCACACAAAAAACAAAAGCACTATGTTGATCTTTTATGTTTTATAAAATTTAATGTATCATAAAATCATGTATCAAATAATCTAAATCGACCTAAAAAAACTTTTTATTGGAACATACTGAATGTGAGCGCCGCTCGTTTTTACTTTTCATATTTAAGCAATGAATAATCGTCGGCGGTCTAGCTAAGACTATTAAATTTTATTGCCCAGGATGTTCCAGTATCAAACATGAGTAAATTCAGGAACAGTCAGGGCGAGTTGTACCAAACTACTCTAACCCGATGTTAAGCTAACCTCTTATTAAAATTTAACACTGGTTTAAAAATTTCGCGAGTTGTACCATCTGAATTAACCCTGATGCTAACAAACACAGAAAACACTAAGTAAAGAGTGGTCCCTGGGAACAGGAAGTTTTGAAAACATCATAATTTTGAAAGTAACTACTTATTTAAAATAAGATATAACAATGGCTAGGTAATTATATGCATTTTTTATTTCTTAAAAACAATTCCTGGTAAATGTCTTCCCCTTATCTATGCACTCAGAAAACCACAAGTTGTGATTAATTCCACATTCTAAAATAATTTCAGAAAAATTTTCAAAAACTTCTATTGTGTCCTTTAAGTTTGGATTTATTGGCTGTACCTGTTTCTTCAAATTTACGAATCCACGATTTATGGCATGAACGGAAGGAATTTTCCCGTGACGAGGAATCTCAAAGTGTAGTCGAAATTGCCGCTGTACAGCAACTACACTGTCGTTATTTTTATAATATGCACAGAATAAAAAAATACTAGAAGCTCTCGCACCTTGATCAATTTTTGTGACCTTCACAATCATTTTGTGGATATTTCCGTAAGGTTTACTTATTGTTTTAAACTAACATTCCAACAGAATATCCAAGAATTCAACTATATTTTTCAATAAATGAACTGACCCAAATACCTACAAGGAAATGGCATCAATGGAATTTGGGTGAGTAGCTTAAGAGTGTGCATTGCCTATGCTTTTACATGGGAAACTTTGTGATTTTTTTCAAAGCTCCCTGTCCCACAAAAAAATAATTTAAAAAGGAATAAACATGCGATGCACAAAATATGATTTTTGTTATTTTAAATAAATCATGCATTTGCCTAAGAAAACGAAGTAAGTTAGGTTCACCCATTGTTTCATAGATGGCGATACCATGACAATTCAGATCTGCGGGACGGGTTACAAATGTTGATTTAATTTAGACCCCAACAAGTAAATATATCAAATATCTAACTTCATAACGACAAGCACAATTTTTTTCTACATCATAAAATATGTTTTCTGTATTTTTTATGCAACGCATTTAGTAATATATGGGATAAAACGAAATATACAAATAACTCTCTAGCCATGCCTACTTCCTTACCGTTTGCGATTTGGTCAGCATATACTAGTTCAGCATAATCACACGGGGTGTGGAACTAGATTATACTATGATCTTACTTCGTTGAAGGGTTGCGGGATAAATTGGAGTAAATAGGTAAATCAAGCAATGAGAGTTCGTAAAATTGGTATTTGGTATATATAATACCAAAAAAATTTTTGGTATCACCCCCATTATTAAAGGGGGTTAAAAAATAAAATTGTAATTTAGCGTGTATACATGAACCTAAGGCTAATTTTTTTTCGCGAACATCGGCGTGCCTGCCTTTCAAGATTATTTTAGCAGGTTACTAAATTGACACCAATGTTTCAAGGATACATGAGGAGATAGCATTAGAGACGCGTCATCGCGTGTGTGTCTAGCTTCTACGATTTCAAATTAGAATACCATGCAACCTGTAAGGTGTTTATAGATCTTCTATTATTTTTTTGATTCTATAATAAGTGGGTTACCTCGAGTAGTATGGATGCGCAGTGGCTTTCCTCGAATACTATTGATGCACAGTAAATTACCCCGAGTAGTATGGATGCGCAGTGGCTTTTCTCGAGTATATGGATGCGCAGTAGGTTACCTCAAGTTGTATAAATGCGCAGTGGGTTTCCTCGGGTAAAATGGATGAGCAGTGGCTTTTCTCGAGTAAATTGGATGTACAGTGGGTTCCTTCGAGTAGTATGGATGCCTAGTAGGTTTCCTCGAAGAAAATGCTTGAAGTGGTGGAATGCAAATATAGTATTTTCGTTGTAAGAGACTTGGATAGGAAGTCTGGATGTAGAAATAGTGATTCCTTAGATGGTACCTTTTCGTGATTTTTTTTTAATACTTACGCGTTTTTTTACCGTAACACTAATATACAAAAAAGTAATTCCTTAATTTGTTCGCAAAAAAAGGAGTTAGGGGGATGAGATTTTTTTGAAGTAGGTGAAAACGATATAAATTGATGGAGCCAGAGAATGGGAGTGGTGGGCCAATTGTGAGAGAGGAGGAGGTATGGAAAAGGAAATCATTAGAACTATAACTACTACCTATAACTTTTTTCCCTGTCGTGCGATTTTGAAAAGCCAAAATGGAGTTTGTTCGCTATTGCCTCTAGTATTTCAGTGATTAGTTTTTTTTCAAATAAATAAACTTCTAGGAGGGGAAAAACCTTTTTCATTTTTTTTTCAAATTCGTTTCGAGTACAAAGGGTTCAGAAGAGAATTTTTTTTACATGTAAGTGCGAATTTTTTTTATCTTTAATTTTAAAGAATATATCACAATTCAAGCAATAGGAGGGGAGGGAATAAAGAGTCAAGGAAAAGGGATAGGGAATAGGGACCTCGGACCTTGATATTCGGCAATATAGATCTTTTTTCCATCTTAATGGAATCAATCTACCCTTTATCAAATATTAAACTTATAAATAATTATTTAACACCACCTCGAGTTTTCGCGACCCACTTTCTCTAGTTTTAGGTGTCTATTGGATATATAAAACAATTATTTTTCTGTTTAACTTGCTGTAACTCAAAAATGGCGCTGCACAATGGATTACTCTCAAACTTTTATCGTGTTATCACTATATATTTGTTAACAAAATGCATTAATATGTAGGGGTCAAATTTTAATAAGTGTAAAAAGCATTATTTTTTTCTAAGGCTGTGTCAAAAATTTGCATTCTCAAATGTAACATGCGGGAAACTTTTTTATCTTTCGAAATGGATACCAGGTGCATCGAGAAGAAATGAAGATAAAAGATGGACGTAACTTTTTTATTTGAAACTTTTTGTTCTAGCATTAGCAGTTTTCGAGAAAATTACAAATGAGTGATTGTTGGCCAGGTACTGCAATTAATTGCTGTCAGATTTCCATGTTCTTTATGGTCTCTTTATCATTAAATAAGTTTTGCATATATTCCCTCTTCAATCTCTAAAGGGAATTCACAGTTGGTAAATTAAAAACTTAAAAAACTAGAGTAAAAACAACTTTTTATATAATTGTTGCACATTCCTTTAGAATACCCTTCCCGGTTTTTCTGGAAATGTTAATTTTTGAACATTTTAAATCTTATATTGAAGCCTTATTTGATAAAACACTTGTCTGTATAAAACAAAAAAGTAAAAAGGAGCAATCTACAATAGCCTGCCGTTTTTCAAACTTGCGGTCCTTGGATTTCAAGCTAGAATTATTACACCACCATATCATTTCCGAAATCGATAATATTGCTGATATAATTCCACTAGTTCAAAATCATGTCTAAGTTTTAATATTATATTGTTATGAAATATATATTAGTTAAATATATAAATGTAGGAAATAGCATTTAACAAAAGTTCTATCCAATTACAAATATAAAAAATTGAAAAACAATTTTTTTGGTTTTAAATGATTAATAAGTTTTTTATTTACCTATCGATTTTGTTAAAAAAAAATTGTTTGTTTTAAGCATTTTTAAAGTTATAATGCCAACTTAGTTGTTAAAGTACTCGTCCGAATCTAAGGTTTGTGCAATGTGTACACTATAGTAATAGCACAACTTATTCACGCATATATCTTTTAATATAATGACATGGGGTAAATATTATAAAAGAGTTTTTATTATTCAAAAACGAATACTACGTTTAATGTTCAATATGAATTATAGAGAGAGCTGTCGAGATATTTTCATTGACAAAGGAATTCTCACCACACCCTGCATTTATATATACAAGTGTTTAGTATTTGTTAAAAGCAATCCTTTAATATTCACTTGTTTAAATGAGAGACATATATATATATAATATAAGGCAAGGTGACAAATTGTTAATTCCCGCTCATAGAACAACAACTTTCAAAGATTCTCCTGAATATAACTGTATCATATTATTTAATAGCTTACCACAAGCTTTACGGGACCTCCCCCTAAGCAAATTTAAAATTAAAGTTAGAGAAACTTTACTGAAAAATGGTTTCTACTCAGTAAAGGAGTTCCTAGACAAATATAATTAACAACAGTCTGTAAACTTTAACCTACACTGCACCATGTCTACATTTTTTTATTTTACTTATCTATTTATTACCCATGTGTGTAATGTATATATGTGTATATATATATTTATATGTGTATATATGTGTGTCCTATGTAATTATATATTATTGTAATAATATGTTTTTTATACACCATTATATTTGAAAATGTTAAATTTTATATGTATGTATCCTGACCTGCCAAATGTACACTAACCTGTATCTTATATTGGTAAATAAATATCTATCTATCTATCTATAAACTGCCGCTTCAACATTTTAGTATTTGATAATGGGCAGATTGATAAAATATTAAGATGGAAAAAAAAGATTGCCGCATGTCAAAGTCCGAAGTCCCTATCCTTTTTCTTTAATCTTTTATTCTCGCAAACGCATTATGACCCCTCTCTCCCTCTCCTATTGCTTGCGATAATTTTTGTTTTAAATTAAAGTTAAAAAAATCCTCACTTACCTGTAAAAAAAATTCTCCTCTGAACCCTTTCCTTCGTACTCAAAAACGCATTTGAAAAAAGATTTTTCCCCTCCCACAAGTTTGTTTATTTGAAAAAATTAAAAAAATGAATCAGTCAAATACTAGAGGTAATAGCGAATAAATTCCATTTTGGTTTTTCAAAATCGCACGACAGGGAAAAAGTTATAGAGGGTTGAATAATTTTCCTTCCCCTATCAAAGTCTCTCACAATGAAAAATATTTGTGTGTGGAAATAATTGCTTCTGGAACTTTAAATAATATAATATTTGAAATCGTCTACCCCAAATACCCATAAAACGATGTCCCACATCGGTAGTGGGGTGGGGGTGGTAGTGGGGGTGGATGAAGTAAAAAAATATTTTGAGGTTTTTGGTTCTTGTACACACACTAAATCATATTTTTTTTCACCCCCTCTAATAATGGGATGGGGGTGGTAATGGGGATGGCTAATGCCAAAAAATTTTTTGAGACATAGCTTCTTTTCTATATACTAAATACCAATTTCAATGACTCTTATCTGCTTGATTTATCTATTTACACCCCATTTACCTCCCAACCCTCCAACGGAATAAGATGAAAATAATTCATGTAAGCTGTTTGATCCTGGTTTTTCGGATCACTTTGCCCAATTATTTACTTGGAGAAATGGAGAAGTAGTACAGAAAAATTATGATAATAAAAAAGTAATATATCGTAGGAAACTTAACAATAACACCACATCAGAATTTAAATACATATTTAACAAAAAATATTTAGAATTAGATAATACTTTCAGTACAGAACATTCCTTTGGAAAGTTCTGGTCTCATTTTCTATGGTGCTTTCATGTATCACACCCATATAAAAAAGTAATAAATTACGACACGGGTAGATCTCAAAAGTGTAAATTTTCTAATGAACTCCTTATCCAAGCACAATATTTAAAACATCTTAATTGGTTTAAAAAAAACTCACCCAACAATGAAATTGACAATCAGTACAAAAAAAATGAAAAAAGAATTAAATAAACGTATGGAAATTGAAAAGAAAACATTTTATTCTAATGTAATTGAAAGAGCTGAAAATAAAACTAAAAAGACATGGGAACTTGTTAGCAACAAATTAGGACGTAAAAAAATATCCTCTAAAACAGAATCATTATTTATTAACAACAAGATGGAAACTGACCCATACGTGATTTCAAATACTTTTGCAGAATATTTCGCATGCTCTGTAAAACAACAAGCAGATTTATTATTCTGTCATAGTAATAGAACTTGTAGTGTATCGGAGTCTACACCGTCACAATGTTTTTTATGCCGTACACAGAAATCGAGGTGCAAAATATAATTCTACAACTAAAAAATAAAAAATCTGTTGGATTAGATGAAATTTCTATTAGACTTATCAAAGAGTGTTATATAGAAATAAGCCACTATTTAGCAACAATTATTAACAATTCTGTAATAGAGGGAAACTTTCCGAAGCAATTAAAAATCTTGAAGACCATGCCCATATTAAAAAAGGGAGACCCAACCCTAATTGAAAATTATCGAGCAATTGTCATCCTAAGACCTATATCTAAAATAATAGAAAAAGCTGTTTATAATAGACTAATTTCTTTTTTAAATCAAAATAACTTAATAACGAACAGTCAACACGGTTTCCGGGAAGGGTACTCTACAGAAACAGCAACAACAGAAATTACCCAGTACATTACTGACAAATTAGACAAGGGCGATTATGTTGTTGGAGTATTTTTTTATTTATCAAGGGCATTTGATACTCTTGATCCGAGCTTCCTATCTAAAAAGTTAGAGAAATTAGGCATTAAGGGAAATGTAAACCAGTGGATCATTTCATTCATTACTAACCGTCAACTAGTCGTAAATATTGAAAATATGTTTTCGGAAGAAATTGAAGTGGAGCTAGGTACTCCACAAGGCAGTGTTCTAGGGCCTTTACTCTTTTTGTGGTATATAAATGATTTACCAAATTACATACAAGATGCAAAAGTTCTTATGTATGCGGATGATACAACAATAATCATTTCAGATAAATGTAAAGAAACTTTAAATTCCACTGTGAACAGAGTGATGGGACAGTTTCTTAACTGGTGTGTTTCAAATCATTTAATTATTAACATTAGCAAAACGGTATGTGTGGAATTTACAGGAAAATATAATTATCCTAATAAAGAGTGGAGATTTAACCTAAACAGCACAGCTCTTGAAGTATCACTCAATACCAAATTTCTTAATACTTATTTATACTACAGGATCTGTTGGAACAATCACATACATAATGTTTGCACTAAGTTAAGTAAGTCGTATTTTTCCATTGCCACATTAAAACAAACATTAAATGAAGAGGCACTTTTAAGTGTCTATTATGCTAATGTACACTCTGCTATCGCCTACAATATAATATCATGGGGACAAACAACTGCGATCGATCGCATCTTCATAATAAAAAGAAATATTAGACTTATGTTTAATTTGACTTATAAAGAATCGTGCAGACATAGCTTCAAAAACAAAAAGATATTAACAGTAACTGGAATTTACTTGCTAAAGCTATTGTGTTACATGCACCAACATAAAAATCAATTTGTAACTAATAATAACATACATACACACCTCACTAGGACTAGAAATCACATACATATCAATCGCTTTAACCACAGCTACTTAAAAAAAATCGCCTATATATACTGGGTGCACATACTACAACTTATTACCAGCAAACTACAAACATTTAACGATCATAAAATTTAAAATTAAAATAAAGAAATTCCTCATAGAAAACTGTTTCTATAATTTAAGAGTTTGAAAACTTCCTCAATAACAGCTGAACACTCAATTATATACAAAAAATTAATTTTTGCTTAATCCATTTTTATGAATAGAATGTCGATAAGTAAATCAACAAATTAAAAAAAAATAAATAAAATAAATAAATTAATTAAGATTCTAAAATCTAAAGATGTATCTCGAGACGATTTTTTTTGTTTACATTCTGTGGTATTATATATCATATGTATTGTCTCTTTTTATCTGTTTGTATTTTACAAATTTTATGTGAATTTTTTATTTGCCTTATCCACTTTATTGTGGCAACCAGAGGTGAATCACACAGGTCGTAGGTTATACCTAGCTATAATTAAAATGGACAATTTTGAGTTGGAGGAAGAAATAGTGGCTGATAAAACTACTATTAAGTAATTACAATGTACATTGTATACTTAAGACGGAAATGTCAAAATTTGAAATGACATTTTTACTAACCCCATCCTAAACCTCCCCACGACCTAGTTTAAGTGCACCTGATCACCTTAAAATTCAAGGTTAGCGTTTTGGTACAATGCGGCATTGCTCTTAACACTCTTAACACATGGTTAGAACTAACCGCATGTTGCTACAACTCGCCCTTAGTGCCTTTACGTGTATATTGCCTACTCACCCCAAACAGAAGTTCAATACCTGCATAAAATAATCAATATCTACATACAGGTTTACTATTCATTTCTTATATGCAATATAACCGTATTAATCTTGAATATAGGTCTGTGGTAGAAGGTAGTCGACAACAGTGCCATTTCAATAAATATACCTGCTATTTCATTTGATGAAAATGCCGCTCATTTTTTACTCCACCATATGTTAATACTTTATGGATGTTAAAGAGGACTGACGATAAAACACAGCCCTATTTGACGCCTTTGTCCTAGTTAATGTTGTCAGCGAACACCAAAGTAGAGTTTTCTTCATGCAGTCTGCGAATAATAAAGACCCGATGTCTGGGTGTTCCCATCTCCAATAATTCACTTTGTCCCATTCCACATTGTAAAAGGCTTTACGATAGTTTACAAAAACTCGTATTTGTACCAAATATACAAGCCCCAAATTTCGTCTTTTTTTATTGTATAATTTCCATATTGCAGGGATGGTTCACAGATTGGCTCACACCCCATAAAAAATGTTCATATTTATCTAATTTTATCTCTAAGCAAAATTTCAAACTTTCTTTCCTAAATGATTTCATTCTCAATGTTTAATTTTTTGTTAATAGGATTTAAGTGTTATCAAGAAACCTGTAATCTGCCCATCCTGCCATGACTCTCTAGAAGACTATTTTCGTTTTGTGATGAACTGTTTGATTGTAGAAAAAAAAATTAAAAAATATCGTGAATCTCTGGATAAAGGCAGTAGACGTCAAATAGAGCTAAGTGGGTTAGCACGGTTAAGAATTAAAGACATTCCATGTGACGTCGATGGTGACTCGGTTATTAATATAATCAAATTAGAACAACAATTCGTTGAGGAAAGGGAGAATACTGACGAGAGGAAAATTGGTGATGCGGAAGAGGAGGTTGACCACCAACATAAACGTTTTATGGACATGGATGATCTGAAATTTAATATTGAAGGACAATTTTCATCAAAAAATATGCTAGCCTGTAAAGAAGAGGATAATAAACTTATCAAAGAGGAATATTTGGTTGAAGTGGAAGACCACAAATGTTTAGTTAACGAAGAGATTGAAATAAAAACAAATGAACACGATTTCAACAGGTAATATTAAATATAGATGTTCTTATTTTCTTGACCGTTGATATCAAATTAACTTGATGTAAGTATATACTGGGCCATCGGTCTTTATAATAAAATTACTCTTTTCTTACGTTTCGGTTTATTCAACCATCGTCAGGGAACTACAATTAAGTGAAGATATATTTTTTTTAAATGCTATTTTTTATACACATGGTTATAAATGACTTATATTACTTGATATTATTGTTGAATTGCGCACTACAACTATTTGCATTTTAGGATTGTTGTACCTATCTGAGTGTTTGAAAGCAACTGAAAACTGAAACTAAGTATTGCCTGTCTGCGTTGAACGTAGTGGATTGTTTATGTTATGTAGATAAGACTTAATTTACGTGGGTTAGATTTGAAGTTTTTGTTTAGGGGTGGTGTGAGATTTTACGGTTTAAAATTACTACATTTAGCAAACTTGGTGGAAAGATGTAAAAATATTATATATATAATTATATTATCTTTTTATATTTAATTTAATAGATTGAAATATGTTTTGCTTAAATTCTCTATATCAGTTTTGTAGTTTATTGCATTAGTATGCCTTTTAATTTGTAACATTTCATGTATTGTTCTTCGGTGAAGGTTTGGTTCTTTTTCTAAAAATTTTATATTATTAAAGTTAAAGCTATGAAAATTTTCTAAGACGTGTTTTGAGAGTGCTGTTGAATTTTGATGTGTTCTTACATTATATTTATGTGTATATATTCTTTTATATAGATATTGTTTTGTTTGGCCCATATATGTGCTATTACAGTTGTTGAAATCTATTTTGTATATGGTGTTTGTCTGATCTTTCAGTTGCAATTTAGGTTTTTGTTTTGTAAAAAAAATGTTTGTCGTGATGCATGGTTTATGTGCTATTGTTATATTATGTTTTTTAAAAATGTTTGAAATATTTTCTGATACTTTTGGTATGTAGGGCATAGATATATATTTATTATTATTTTCTTGTGTTTTATTCCTTGTTTTATTATATATTTTGTGTATTCTCTTTTTTATTATTTATATTCATAAAAATGTTTTGGGTAGGAATTTGTTTCGAGGACTGTTTTAATTTTTTTCAAATTACTTGGTCTGTATTTTGATTGTGAGAGTTGAATGGCACGATCTGTTAGGCTATTGACAACTCTTTTTTGTAGCTGTTAGGAGTATGTGAATTAAAATTTAGATAGCTTTGTGACCAATTCATTGATTGAAAGCAACTGAAAATAAATATACATGGATGAACAATATGTCCTATGTTCCTTATTTACAGATTATTAGGATAACTCTTTACACAACTTCATTTAAATGATATGTAAACGTTTCTTCAACAAAACTTTATTTAATTGATTCTATATTGTTTAGTCATCAGTACATATACCATATCGTTGCTGCATCTATAGGATAATGTTAACCTATATCAAAATAAAGATACAAGTATAGGCTCTTTATATAATCGGTACAGTGTGGCTATGGATTTGGAGGTTGTCTTCTACATGTGCATTTATGTTAAATATCTCGAAAATGGTTAGATTTCGAAAATAATCCATAAACCGAAACTTGATTAAAAATTCTCTTTGACGTACAACTACATTTCAAAGTTTCAGCCTTCGAAACATTTCTCTGTAGCTCAGCGTAATTTACATCTTAATATAATTTGCATTCAAAACTTAAGTCATGTATACATTCTAGTAATTGACTTTCACGGAATTAAAATATCTGTTACTTCCCAAAATGCCATAGCCTGGAGTTTTTATTCGTACACCCTGTATAATTAGATTAGAAAAAACTTCTAAATATTGTTCTCTGCAAACACACTGTTAACACCCTAAAGATTATTTTAATCTACAATTTAACCTACAGAGCAATAAGCATTTTTATTATAATTTCATAATTTATGATGAACATTTCATTATTCTGTTCCTTTTACATTACTGTAATAACCATTTTTATAATTTTCAGGTTTGAAGATGTTGCTTTGCCACAACCAGAACTCACCACTAGATCACGAAAATGTGTAATGCCAATTCTCAAAGAGGACGCATCGAAATCACACATTAAACACGCATTGACAATGTACAAATGTGACACTTGCTCATACCAGGCAAGATATGAATATTGTCTCAAAAGGCATTTGCTGAAGCATGAGAATCCTTCAGAAGTAGTAATGTACAAATGTGACTCTTGTTCATGTCAGACAAAACATAAATATTCGCTCAAAATGCATTTACTAAAGCATAAGAATCCTTCAGAAGTAGTAATGTACAAATGTGACTCTTGTTCATATCAGACAAGTAATAAATATTCTCTCAAAAGTCATTTGCTAAAGCATAAGAATCCTTCAGAAATAGTAATGTACAAATGTGACTCTTGTTCATATCAGACAAGATATAAATGTTCTCTCAAAAATCATTTGCTAAAGCATAAGAATCCTTCAGAAGTAACAATGTACAGATGTGACTCTTGTTCATATCAAACAAGAGTAAAATCTCATCTCAACAGGCATTTGCTAAAGCATAAGAATCCTTCAGAAGTAACAATGTACAAATGTGACTCTTGTTCATATCAGACAAGAATAAAATTTGATCTCAAAAGGCATTTGCTAAAGCATAAGAATCCTTCAGAAGTAACAATGTACAAATGTGACTCTTGTTCGTATCAGACGAAAATTAAATATAGTCTCATAAGTCATTCTATGAGACATAAGAATCCACCAGAATTAACAACTTACAAATGTGACTCTTGTTCATATCAGACAAGAGTAAAATCTTATCTCGAAAGGCATTTGCTAAAGCATAAGAATCCTCCAGAAGTAACAATGTACAAATGTGACTCTTATTCGTTTCAGACAAAAAGGGAAGATACTCTTATGAATCATTCTATTACACATAAGAATCCTCCAGAAGTAACAATGTACAAATGTGATTCTTGTTCATTTCAGACGAGAGATAAATATTATCTCAATAAGCATTTGCTAAAGCATAAGAATCCTTCAGAAGTAACAATGTACAAATGTGATTCTTGTTCATTTCAGACAAGAGACAAATATTTTCTCAAAAGGCATTTGCTAAACCATAAGAATTCTTCAGAAGTAATAATGTATAATTGTGACTCTTGTTCATATCAGTCAAGAGATAAATATTATCTCAAAGGGCATTTGCTAAAGCATAAGAATCCTTCAGAAGTAGTAATGCACAAATGTGACTCTTGTTCATATCAGACGAGAGAAAAGCGCCACCTTAAAAGACATATACTGGTACATGGGGATTTTTCAGAAATGACAATATACAAATGTGATTCTTGTTCATTTCAGACGAGAGATAAATATTATCTCAATAAGCATTTGCTAAAGCATAAGAATCCTTCAGAAGTAACAATGTACAAATGTGATTCTTGTTCATTTCAGACAAGAAACAAATATTTTCTCAAAAGGCATTTGCTAAACCATAAGAACTCTTCAGAAGTAATAATGTATAATTGTGACTCTTGTTCATATCAGTCAAGAGATAAATATTATCTCAAAGGGCATTTGCTGAAGCATAAGAATCCTTCAGAAGTAGTAATGCACAAATGTGACTCTTGTTCATATCAGACGAGAGAAAAGCGTAACCTTAAAAGACATATACTGGTACATAGGGATTCTTCAGAAATAACAATGTACAAATGTGATTCTTGTTCATATCAGACAAGATATAAATTTGAACTCAAAAAGCATATGCTAAAGCATAAGAATCCTTCAGAAGTAGTAATGTACAAATGTGACTCTTGTTCTTATCAGACGAGAGAAAAGCGTAACCTTAAAAGACATATACTGGTACATAGGGATTCTTCAGAAATGACAATGTACAAATGTGATTCTTGTTCATATCAGACAAGATATAAATTTAAACTCAAAAATCATATTCTAAAGCATAAGATTCCTTCAGAAGTTATAATGTATAAATGTGACTTGTTATCAGACAAAATATAAATTTGAGCTCAAAAAGCGTTTGCTATAGCATAAAAATCCTTCAGAAGTAACAATGTACAAATTTGACTCTTGTTCATATCAGACAAGAGATAAATCTTGAATGGAGTGCAACCCCTACGCCAGCAATCCTGCCAGCTCTTGGTTGGGTTGTGTGTAGTTCTCAGGGTCGATTTGTGTTGTTGAAGGGAAATGTAGCTTCACTGTTGGCAGGAAAACTGATTGTGCTCTGTAGTTCCGAGATAAGTAGTCGGGTGCTTGTGCCTTTATATTTCACTTTGTTTAAAAATTTCGCAACAAAAGTTAAGGATGATAGCAAGCCTAACACTCAATCGTGAATCTCGTTGTGGCGATTCAGTTTTGTCTTGAAGAAAATTTAGTCTGAGAAAATGTTTGGTTTAATTTTATTTTACTTTAAAAAATGTTTTCTATGTCCAACCTTAAAACTCCGAAAATTTATTTTATTTGAAATGAAGTTATTTTTTGTAAGTTGTAAAATAATTTTTATTCGAAAAATTGATCATATCCGTTCTTAAGATAAATAATTTTTAATGGAAATTCCTGCTAAGTTATTTTTAAGAACACAAAAATAATTTTTAATTTGAAAATTGTCCAATCTAGCATAAAATAGTGTTGTAACCGATGCGTGCAGTGGTACTTGGTCACAGGCAAAGGACGTTCTAGGACGTCTTGGGGTTGCAGCTTCAGTGCCTAGTTGTATAGACAAGCCTAAGTGTTGAGTAGAAGAAGTTGTAGCTAACTGTTGAGGCCTTGTTAAACTGATGAACTATCTGGAACTGACTGTGCTGAATTTTCTCTTTTATACCCCTTGAGGTTCTAGAAAACTTTAGATTTGTTCAGGTTGTTCTAACAGGCCCCCTTGGAATTGATTTCCATCCTTATTTTTATGGTAAAGTGGTTGTAATTTTTTTAGTATGCCAAATTTTCAATTTTTTTTGGGGCCATTCAGCAGGTCTCGAGGGTGTGCTTCTTTCTAGTTAATTTGTTTTTGATTTCTCAGCGATGCACTTAAAATTAATTCTTTAGTTTCGATGACAAGTAAAATTGTTATATCACTTAATTTATGTATTGTTTGTTAAAATGCGAGACACACTGATTGTGATTATTACAATTTCGAAACATTTTCGTATTTTTTTATGTGCCTTATAAAAACCTTAATGCTCTGACAATAACCCTGTGTGATGGATTTGTTCAATTTCAAAAGGGAGTATTGCTCCATAACATTTTACTTATGTTTCAAATTTGAAATAAAAATTTTAAGACAGAAGTTATTGTCTTTAACCCTTTCGCTGCGCAGAGCGGTTTCACGTAATTCTCGTGTAGTGCGCAATAAATTGACCGCTTGCGAGTATAAGCGCTTGGAGCACGCAGATCCGATATTACGTTACTATTTGATTTGGTTTATAGTATGCATGGTCTATTATTATATATAAAATTGAAAGAAAAACAAAAACCAAGTGCTCTAGTTTCAATAATAATAATTTATTTTTAGAAAATGGTTAAAAACAGTACAAGTAAACATAAACATAAAAACAAAACAACATTCTTATCAAAAATATTAAGGTACAACAGAAACTTGTGTAAGTATATAAAAATGTATTAATAGAACATATACGCGTGTTAAATCGCTTTGAGCAGTCTGAACCAATTTAAAAACGACAGGCGAGTTAACACGCTTGGAGCACAGTGGGCCCATTTATTTTTCGCGTGTATACACGCTTTGAGCAGTGAAAGGGTTAATAAGTATTCGCGTGAATAGAAATAAATAAACTTACTTAGGTGCTTACAATCTCTGTCAAAAAAAATTAATGCCTGTATGAACTTCTCGCGCGTGACAGGCTTTTAAGAAAATTATTTTTTTTTATTTTTTTTTTTTCGTTTTAGTACACAAATAGTAAAAGCTTGTTTTTAAAAAAGTTTTTTTTTGCATTTAATTTTCATATCCAATCTGTATGTATTGTTTGTTAAACTTGCTGTTGTATCGTTTTCTACAATTAAGAAGTTTGTCGTCAGCATAACAGACAAGATGTGTATTCGGTATTGTTTGCATATTTAAAGCTAGATCATTTGCAAAAATTAAAGAACCCTCTGCTTAATACGCAACTATTACTTTTTTCACCATTAGCTTCAACTATTTGATACCGGTTGTGTAAGAATGATTTAATAATATTTAAAGCATGACCTCGGACGCCACATTGGTACAGTTTTATTAAGAGGAGCTCATGATCTACACAGTCAAAAGCACAAACAAAAAAATCATTTGAAAACACAATTAATAACCTTCAATTTTGACCGTTAGCAGTTTTTACGTTAAGTACCATAGTTTCTGAGATATTTAACATTTTAAGTGCTTAGAAACGTTCGGTCGCCATCTTAATGACGTCATAAATATATCTTCCATACAATGAGAGCATGACAAAGTATTTTTCCATTCACGAGACATCAAAAATGTTTTTGCTTGCTGTAGCCATTTTTTTCTTTGATTAAAATACCGCAAATTTTTTGCTCTACTGTTCACACTTATTGCTCGGACTATAAGCTTAATTGTTTATACAGGGTGTATGGAAAAGTGGTGTCGATTGTGTACAGGGAGATACGCAGGGGGGTCATTTGGCATATACCGTACTTCTAATGGCAAGTTGGACATAGGAAGTAGAATTGCAACATCACGTGTGCCAGTTGACTAAAATGAAATAACAGCTGGGATACTTCAGTAGTTGAGTGCCGATAGGCGGGTTTTGCTGTTGCTGGGTTGTCATATCTCTCGCGCTACGTGGATGTACATGTCTAAGCCGCAATTACACTCACTGTATATGACCAAATACCTATACCTGCCTATATGAAAAATGATACGATTCTTTTATAATGCCAATTTTGTACTTTTTCAAAAAATCTCCTTTTTTCATCATTTATGTAATTATTATGTAGTTTTTTTTTATCCTAAATAAGTAAATTTCCAGAAGAAAAATAATTTATAAGTTTCTGATGGTTAGAAAAAAATAAAAAATGCATTTATAGGAAATAAATTGTAATGGTAGAGTAGTGTTATTATGAGAATATGCTCGCCAAAAATATGCGCAAAAACGGGTTTGTACACACCATCATTCTAAGCTAATAAGAACGAATTATGTCATTCAGTGTTAAGACCAACGGAACCGGTAGATTACAGTAGAGTTTTGTTCACCAGCGGTGATTAAGTGCAAAATATCTTCACATTCTTTTGCCAACAGAAAGGTGTGTGTAATCTATGTAAATACCATAGTTGGCAGTTTTAATCTACTGCATTATGCAGTTCCTTATCTGTGGAAATTTTATTGATAGATATATGTCTTTAGTAGTTCCTTGCATATACCCAAAAGGGTGTGGAGCGTGTCACAAAACTACTAGCCTAATGTATAAAATATTGTATATATTAATATGATTTTAATTATTTTAAGTATATAATTAATGAATGTGTTGAAAAATTTATATTTTAATTATGATTTTTTTTTTATTTTTGTTTAGTTTTTGTCTAAAATATTTTCAATTACAATTTTAATAAACGATTTTAGCTGATTTAATCTTTTATTTTTATATATTTCTAATCCAAGCTATTCCCTATCTCCAATTATTATTGCCTGATATTCTAATTTTTAAAATAATAAATTCCTAAAGAAAAATCTTTCCACCAGCTTTGTCCATGAGACAACTCAAATCCTTGTAGCAAGTTCCAAAATTTAACTTTGTATCTTACTACTTAGATTACTTCAGCTGTATAAAGGAAGGGATAAACTTCTGACTTATAACATTTATTAAATAACATAAATCAATAAAATAATACTTAAAATTAATTATAATTAAATACAAAATAGCAGAGATGGGCAAAGGAAACTTTCCATTTGAAAGTTTCCGAAACAAAATTTTGATAAAAATGAAAGTTCCAAAATTCCGGAAAAGTTTTCTTTGGAAACTTTCGGAATATTCAAATATTTTATTGGAAATTCGCATATTTATCAAAACTTCGTTCTGGAAACTTTCATATGGAAATTTTCTTTTCCCCATCTCTGATTTTTATCAAAACTTGATTTTAATTTTGAAAAATATTGATTGTCAATTTTTAATTTCCAAAATAGTTCCTAAAATCACGTAAAACTAGCTAATACCTATTTCTAATAACTGAAGTAACATCTAAACTTGATTTTATTTGGTCTGTTTTTAATGACATAAACGAATTATACTGTCCATGGCCATTGAACATTTCTCCTACATGATAGCATGTTTTAATACAAAATTGAAAACCTTAAGTGAAGATAATTCATAAATATTGTTACAGCTTTATACCCCTATAGACATCTATAAGAGTTCCCTCTAAATCTAATTTTTTTTTTGTTACAATAAAACACTAAAAATACAAATGAAATTTTGTTTACAGTTCCATCATATTAAATTTCTATAAAGAGCGGAACATCATACGCTAATATGTATAACTGGTCATCTACCTATCAGGTTTACTTGTTAATATATTCTTTCACTCAAAGGCACAAATGATCATACATAAATAAACAACAACCATTGAAGTAAATAACTTAATTAATAAATTAAAGTATTGGTACATTTAACATTAATAATTCACGTTTGTAACAATTTATTGCTTGAATAAATTAAATACATGGACCGTTTTTGTCGTTCTATTGTCTAGTTTCCGCTGTATGAGTTTCCTTATTCATCCTTCCTTACGATGTGTTCTTCACTTGTTTGAGTCTAACCTAAGCAGTAAGGTGTGTTGACCTTTCGTCATCACCCCAGTACCTTTATTTTACCAACAAAGATCGGTACTTCATCTGATTGTTAAATGTGAGGAAACTCCGTTTGTTATTCCTTTCCTGTTATCTACAATATTTATGGTCGAGCCAAAGAAATGTTTCGTTAATTGTTAGCCTCATGGCTATATATTTCAAGATGGCCGGATTTGCTTCCGTAAGTACTTTAAAAATTACCTTTTTGTTTCAAAGTTTCATTCGTAAAATATAGTTGATCATATTGTTTTTTCGACTTATAGGGTCTCCTTATTTCTGGAGTATGATCTTATCCTTGGATCATGATCTTAGTTTTGAATCTCATTAAGCATCTTAACCTTAATTAAAATTTCACTTTGTCAATGGTTTTTGGTCGAAGATAAACTTTGCATAATTATCATACCCACTCAATGGTCATTATATAATTTACCCTCAACTTTAAAAGAAGATCCACCTTTTTCCGGAATGGAGATGTTCGATCGCCATCTTATTTAGCTGCCCATTTTTTTTAACTTGATGCTTCTAGCTATAATGGTTTCCTATTTGGAGAAGAGCCAAGCCTAATATTTTCGTCATCGATTGTACCTACGTTCTTCAAAGAAAACTACAGATTTTTCAAGTTAAGTGTTTAATTTAAGTAATATTCTCACAATTTAACTATCATTTTTTTTTTGCACAGAAAAACATTTGAAATTTTGCATCTTTTATCATTATGGATGAAATGTTATCACATAACATATCGAAATAACATTTGTTTTTCTTAAATATGAAAGTTTTCGAACTTCACATGTTCGTGTCATAATTAAATAATTTTTCTTCAGAGTTTTATAGTGAAATATTAATTATTAAGGTACAACTGTACAAGGTTTGGTGATCACCAAATTTTATTACCGCTTCACTTTAATATATATGTTGTAATACATTTGGGTAAATTATTAAAAACTTTCGCTATAATATTATATAAGTTTCTTAAAACGTGCAGTTAAGATGGTTTAATTTGTAAAATTTAATTTTTTTTTTTTTATCAATATTTGAAACCTAGTTTGAACAGCTTCTCTAATAAAAGGAAATTTCTATTTAAATATTGTCATATAAATTTTGGGTAGACTAACTATAATAATTTTATATAAACATTTTTTTTAGAGTAGCTTGTAAATACTCTCCATATTTGTTTGTAAATATCAATTAATCTTTAGATGTTATTTTGGCTCGACACCAACCCTGTTTTATAATTTTAATAAGACTTTTATTCATAAACTTGTTTCTTGCTACTTCAAAACGAGCTCCATTTTACTCTATAAAAAATACGTAAAACAAATATTTAGATCTTGGTAATAGGATCATTTAGTGATATGGCAGTTTCCTACTTTTTCTTCCTCATTTTAAAGTATATCAAACCAATAGCCTCAGAAAAAAATTTCAGCTCAATTGAATCAATAGCCACAGAGATATTCGCATTTGAATAGAAATACGTTCGGCCGGCCAACAGTCCGTAGAGTGACGTCACTTGGCGTGCGCCGATACCTATATTAGAGCAGCGATTTCGTAAGTCTATCGTGTCGTTTTTTTTTTTTTTTTGGCGTAGAACCAGGTCAAACATGTTAGGTTCCTTTGAGTATGTCACCGGGCATATGAAATCATATTTTACGACATTTTTTTGTGGTTTCGAACTTTTTAAATCAATAAAAAGCGAAAAAAATGTATTTTTAAATAAAATTGTTTTTTTTTTGTTTCCATCGCCATATCTTTAAAACTATTAAAGGTACCGAAATTTGTTTTGTGTCAAATTAAAGCACACACTGTAGCGCTTTTACCAATATAAACGGTTTGGGCACAATTCGCACTTTCATTTCTCTAAAAATCAGATAAACTAAAAATATATATTTTATGTATTGAAATCTGTCAATCGAGTGTCTGTCACCAATCGATAAACTTTTTTATTTTTGAAAATATTTACAAACATGCAGCGAAGAAAATAAAGCCTAATAATCACAAAGTTTTTGAAACAATATATTTTTTCCTAAAATGTACCGTGTGGCAACAGTGATTTTTTTTATCAGCGCTAAATGCGACATTGGGACGCAATTAATACACCTCGCATGTAGGCTTGGTCAGATTAGTCGCCTAGAAGAGGCAGTTGTCGAAAATCATTAAGTATTCATTGTTCGGATAAAAATTGTGACAATCAAAAATGTGCTTGTTTTAAGGAAGGCCTAAAATGTTGCAGCGAGTGCAATTGTCGTTCCTGTAACAACATTATTAAAGATTTCGAGGCAGATATGAACGAATCAGAATGCTATTAATGTAGGGCCTACATAAACTACATACTACATATTTATCTATCTAAATAGAAAATTTATTTCAACAATAAAACTCATTTTATGCGTATGTTTTTACTTTCATTCATTTAAAAATGTCTAATAAACTTACTAATTAGATGGGTAGTTAGTAACACTGATTGATATTTATAGATTAGGTATTATTAAAAAGATACTATTTTATATTTATTGTACAATTTCTTAATATTAACAACATATGATTAATACTACTGTACAATATATGAAATATTGTACAATAATATTGATCCCCTAGATGCTTTTGATCACTACTGGTTTTGTATCTATTGATATAAGTTAAACTACTACATACACCCCGACCGGCACCGTCAGATCGTTGCAGTCGGCAGGCTTGCTACAGCCGAGCGCGCAAGAATATGACTTTGGCCCGTTAAAAAAAATCGCTGACTCAATACAATGAACGGAACATGAAAAATTTTTATCCTAAAAACTTTTGTCAACTATTGGATTCAATTTGTGCGCAGCATGTATATACAAATTTTCATAAATAAATTTTTTTCTCGATTGTCTAAAATTACGCTACTGAAAATAACAAGTTTGAGTTTCCTATTATTTTTCCGGTTCACGTGGGACGTTGTTCGAAGCGCTATTGTGTCTAGTTTAATCTAAAAAAAAAAAATAGCTTGATAGCACAAATATTTTCAGAGATATAGCGGTGGAGACGTTAAAAAACATATTTCATTAAAAATCTATTTTTTTGAGTTTTTCTGAAATAAAAAAGTTCTCGACCACCAAAAAATGTCGTAAAAAATGATTTCGTGTACACGATTATCTTACTAAAGAATCCCACTAAGTCTGGTTTGGTTCTACGCCGGTTCTTCTCGAAAACTAAGCGACTTTACTTCCAGATTTTACTCTACTACACTTACTTTTACTTTACTCTACTACTACATGGTTATCCCGAGCGTTTTTAAGCGCGCCGACTTTAATAATTTTTTTATACATAAAGGCGTCGTCAGTAAATTCTAATTTTTGGCATACTTACTATACTCACCAAGCTCTTTCAGAATATGTAATAATAAAAAATTGTTAAATGAGCCTATTGAATATTATTTATCAACATCTTGTATAAAGAATGATTGGCATTTATAACATAACACCAATTTAGCTCATACATATTTGTAGGTAAGTCTTCTCTCTACTATAACATCTTAATAATGAATAAACTTGCACAACTCATGACCCAAAAGCTTCCGAGTTAATGAGCTAGAGGTAGTATACTTTTCTTGATCTGTTATCTATAAATTTGACTCTAAAAATATTTTATATTATTATTATTACCTTACAGGTAAATAGTTAACATTCGATAAAAAAATAAAATTACTGATAATCGGCCAAGGTAGACCTATAATGTGAATAACAGAAAACTACGGACAGTTAGTTCGGCAATCATCCCAGAGGTGGCGGTATCAGCATCTGAAAATTTCAAACATTTAACTAGAACATTATAGAATTTTTAGAAAATTACATAAAATTCTAGAACTCTCACCTTTAGGTATATAAGGCAATGTAGAAGCCGAGTGCACAGTACAGTTGAGTTCAGTTAGTAGCGATGCACTTAAGGAGAAGTGACTGAAGTATTGAATTATAGTTCTCACACATTGAACTATAGTACATTATGGAAGTCACACTGGATACACCTACCCGTGAAGAAGAAAAGGGAAACAATAAGACCCGCATTGCAACACAATGGCGAGTTGAGGGCGTTATCGTCTCCATTTCTTTCCAACGATGACACAGTTATCATTCCATTATGTAGGATAGTTCACAGATGTAATATTAGCGAAGTAATTATTTGTTGTAATTAGTATGTAAGTTAATAAATTAATGTTTAGTGTTACCTTGGTGTTATAATTTTGGAACCCACAGTACAGGGTGTTTACTAAGAGGTGTAAATGTAGAAGAACCTTACACGCGTTTGATGGTCGCGACACTAATTTATTTATTAGGAGCGCCACACACGTCACCTTTTGATTGTGTGTGGTCGTTTTCACTCCCAGTCGAGTTCGATATGTTTAAGAGATGTTTGATAGACGAGAAAGATAAAAGCTGTACTTACCTTAGATTACTAACTGCGTTTTCTCTCAATATGGCTTCTCTGGCGATGCATTTTAGCTTGTTTATCTAACACTGTAATGGATCTTATGCTTAGAGGTCTCTAATACACTTTCATAGAAAAGCCCTATCGAGCCTCCGTCAGTCGATCAGTGTATTGAGTTACAGACTTATGGGGTCAGGAGACACCCGATACCCGACTCCAATCTAACACACAAAAGCCCTTGAGGGAAAAAACTTGAAGAGAATCATTCAATCAGTAAAATGCAACAGTTCAAATAACACCATTTACTGATTAGAATAAAAAATAAATATGATCAAGGATGTGCAATAGCCTATCTAAGAGAATATATTTCAATAAATTCCCTCCCGAAGCAGGGCAGGGACGAGTGAGGACTTTATTTCGCAACTACCATTTAATTGACAGTGTGCAATAGCAATCAATTGGGTAAACAGATTCACATAACTTCCTCAAAAGTTTATGCAGGCTCTTTGGTTTTGGAACTGACTGAAAATAATATAAAAATATTTTACTTTTCAAAAATTTTGTGGCACTAGTGGTTAGCTTAAAGGTTTCTCTTAGTGATTACATCAATCAGAAGAATGGAGTTCAATGATATATGAGTTTAATTTGCTTTCCTGCCTCCTATACGGCGATGTACTGGCCCCATATAAGTTCAATATAGGGGATGTGTCACGACTTCGCTTTCGAGTGATTTTTTTGCAAATGACCTTTTTATCTTATTAATGCACAAGGCGGTTTTCTTATTACTTCAATATCTTTAAAGACCTGCATTTGGATTTGCTACCACGGCCTTCTGCTGATTCTCCAAAGCACTCGTCCAACTGACGAGTCGCTGGATGAATCCAAATTTGTTTTATTCGAGAAACCGGCCTTCTCCATTTTTGCTAATTTTTGTCTAATAATTGCCTATTGCGCCTTTGCCACATTTTTTGATTTCGCCTTTTCAGTACATCGCCTCATTAAAACTTTAATAGTCATTCTTTTGAATGGTATCCACAATGACTGTACGTCCACTTTCATCATGTTTTGTGAAGCAATAAAAAAGTTAAAAATAAAAATATTTTCAAAGTATACTTTTAGCGTACTTTGTAAAAAATATAATATCTTCTTTTCCTTGTCCACAATAATATTTTCAGTCCAACTTTGGCACACTTTTGAAAAAGTATATATGTTATATAAAATTATACGCTATATCATCAAGATATAAAGCGACATTACAGATAGCATCATATTACAGTATTAGATAACAGCTTCCTTTGAATTGCTTATCTAGATATTAAGTTTCATTTTAACTTCTCACAATATTATGCTGATTAGCTAGCTTGCATTTCCTTTGTTCAACTTTGGCTGACACATCATTTGAAAACTTATAAATAAGACTAACGAGCATTTGTACCGGTAGTTATCATACTCACTTCATATTAAATGTATCATACATAAATTGTATCTTTTATTCAGGAATCAATGTTGATTCCTCATGTAACTAAATAGAAAGTTTTTAAAAAAGTCAATCACGCAAACAGTGATCTAACAAATGGCGCAGTCGGTAGGATCTAACTAACATCGCGTGTTCGGGAGCCTAACTAGTGGTAAACGTATCCAGCGGAACAAGGAGTCCATCTGCAAAAGGTGCCTAACCATTGGAAAAGAACCATTAGAACAAGGAGAACTTCTTAGCCGTGGTGGTGGATCCCAATCCTTTAATTAGAAGAACCTACTAACCAGATGAAGAAAATATTCACGTAAGTCATTTTAAGAATCATCTCGCTTACTTTATTCATAACCTATTTAAGTGAACAGTTCTATTGTCAAAGTGAAATCCATTCCTTTACAAACGCAACGAAACAAGTTTATTTAATTTTAAGTTTATTTATTTTTCGTATTCACGAAACATTGTGTATTACACAGCTAATATACAATCCATTTACACACGCAACTTAACAAGCTAATTTAATTTAAGTTCGTATCATACTGCTGATACGCAACCAATTTCTTTTTGCAATCCAAATAATTTAAATACAAAGCAAAATGCCAGACAGAGCTCAACCAGAGACAGCTCAACCAATTGTACCGGCACCAGCCGAACAACAACAACAACAACAACAGCAACTACAACAACAACAACCAGAGCAAATTGAGCCTTACAAGCTCTCTGAAGTATTTTCACTGATACCGGAATTTGATGGCAACGCCATTAATTTACAAACATTTTTAAACTCATGTCAGTGTGCACAAAGTATGGCAATCCATGACCAGAAAATTTTACTAACAATCCACATCAAAAATAAGTTAAAAGGCAAAGCTGCCGAATTAATTAATTCACGCAACCCTGGCACCTGGCCAGAAATCAAAGCACTCTTGGAAACTCATTTTGGGGACTCCAGAGATCTAACGGCCCTGATTCAGGACCTGCAGCGCAGTCACCAATTGCCAGGCGAATCCGCATTAACATTTGTATCACGTCTACAAACGCACAACGCGAAGATGCACGCCACAGTGCAAAAACAAAATCTCACGGGAACGCAAAGAACTGCACAATCAGATCTTATAGAAACCATGACGCTTAATAATTTGTTAACGGGCTTAGAACCAAACTTAGGCCGCATCATACGTGCCAGTAACCCTCCAACCATACTAAAAGCTGTTAGCAGAATTCGGAGAGAACTGCAACTCTCCTATTTTGAACAACAAAAATTTCCGAAAAATAGTCCGGTCAAAAATCACAATTTACAACCCAAACGACCAACCTCTAATTTTCAACAGAAATTCTGCTCATTTTGTAAAAGAAATGGACACGTCATAAACGAATGTCGTACAAGGCAACAGCAACAGTCTATGCCATCGACATCAAACTTCCAGAGACCGAATTATCAAGTAAACCCAAATTTTCAAAATTTTTCTCACACCAATCAATTTAATCAGAGGACATTCCCTCAACCTAATCAATCTAGTCAACCACAACAAAACAGGCCCTCAGCCATAAGACCGAACCCGAATTTCAATCAGCAAAGACCCTCTGCTATTCAACCAAACCCAAACTTCAACCGTTTTAATCAACAAAAAACGCATCATCTAAATTACGAACCTTATGAAAACCAATGCGATTTTAATCAATACAGTGACTATTCTTCTGATTACCAAACTGCAGAAGATACTTACGAACATTATAACTTTGAAACCAACCAAAATTTCCAAGAGAATTATATAGCTAATTCTCAATACGAACAGTACGAGGATTATACTGCTAATCCTCAGGATTTTCGTTTAGACCCGGAGTACCCCACGGATACTCCAACACAACAAACAGACCAATTCGAACCAATTACGGAACTAGAAACTCAAATACAAACTATGAATCTCAACGACAGTTTCAACCCGTCCCTGAACTTCCCAGAACAGAAGTTCTTTTAAATACACCCCCGCATACCTTACTAACCGTAAACCCAAAAAATCTCTATTATATGAAAGACGCAACTGGTAAATTTAAAATCTTAATTGACACAGGTGCAGGCATATCAATTTTTAAACCTAAAACAGCTGAAAATTATAGACGTAGATCTCCTGAAAATATAATTATACAGGGTATTACCGATCAAAAAATTTATATCAACGAATCTGTTCTCATCTCCTTTTCAGATGTCACACAAAGTTTATATCTATAATCTAGATATAGATTTTGATGGATTATTAGGCGCAGACTTTTTAGAACATTACGAATGCCAAGTAGACTTTAAAAATAAACAACTAGTCACAAATTTTAAAACCGTACCACTATTTAAAGTCACGGAAGAAACTACAGTAAATTTACCTGTACAACCAACTAGTAACTCTAACATCAAAAACCAAAATCTAAATTTAGGCAACATCAAAAATTTAATTTCTATCGAACCTCGCATGGAAAAAATCTGTAAACTAAAATGTAACCTGCGAAATACCGAGGCTATACTGTTAGCCCAGGAAAACGAGAAAGTACGCTTACCAAATGCCATTGTCAAAATCGATCACAATGGAGAATTTTTAACTTCAATAATAAACGCAAACGCCATCCCAAAAACCATAAACTTCTCAAATCTTAACCTGGAACCAGTACAAAAATTCAAATCAATTTTTAATTTAAATACTCAAAATTCTGACCAACGCTTACAGACAGACAGATCCTTTGAAATCAGGAACAAATTGCCCTTGGATCATCTAAACGAAGAAGAGGCTGAAATAGTAACGCAGCTTTGTTTAGACTTTCAAGATATATTCTATTTAGAAGGAGACAACTTGACTTTTACCAACGAAATCAAACACTCTATTGACACCGACAATTCCCGACCGATATTTACGAAATCGTATCGCTATCCTCAGGTCCATAAAGAAGAAGTTAAGTCCCAAGTATCGAAAATGTTAAGTCAAGGTATTATTCAACCCTCAATCTCACCTTGGTCCTCTCCTGTCTGGGTAGTTCCTAAAAAACTGGACGCTTCTGGTAAACAGAAATGGCGCGTTGTAGTCGACTACCGCAAACTCAACGAGGTTACAATCGGTGACAAATATCCTCTGCCCAACATTTCCGATCTTTTAGACCAACTTGGCAAATGCCAATATTTCACAACCTTAGACTTGGCTTCTGGTTTTCACCAAATCGAAATTAATCCCGCAGATATTCAAAAGACTGCTTTCACAGTTGAGAACGGTCATTATGAATTCGTGCGAATGCCATTTGGACTCAAAAATGCTCCATCAACTTTTCAAAGAGTTATGGATAACATCCTGTTAGGTATTCAAAATGAACGATGTCTCGTCTACATGGACGATATTATTATTTACTCTCCTACAATTCACGAACACATTTCCCGTCTAACTGAAGTCTTTAAACGCCTTCAAAAAGCCAACCTCAAAATTCAACCAGATAAATGCGAGTTTCTCCGCAAGGAAGTCGCTTATTTAGGACACCTAATTACAAAAGACGGCGTAAAACCAAACCCTTCGAAAGTTGACGCTATTTTAAATTTTCCTCAACCGAAAAATCCAAAAGAAATTAAATCATTTCTAGGCTTAGCCGGATATTATATGCGCTTTATTCCTAATTTCTCCAAGATAACCAAGCCCTTAACAAAACTACTACAAAAAGACGTACCATTTCTCTTCAACAACGATTGTATAAATTCTTTTCAAAATTTGAAACAAACATTAACGACAACTCCGATATTAATCTACCCCAACTTTGATGAACCTTTCGTTCTAACCACTGATGCGAGCGCACTTGCCGTCGGCTCGGTGCTGAGCCAGGGGCCTATTGGCAAAGATTTACCCATTGCCTATGTTTCTAGAACCTTGTGCAGTGCAGAAACTAAATATTCAACGATTGAACGCGAGCTTTTATCGATAGTATGGAGTGTAAAGCACTTTAGACCATATCTGTACGGTAGAAAGTTCAAGCTTGTAACCGACCACAGACCACTCACCTGGCTATTCTCTATAAAAGATCCAGGAAGTAGACTTGCCCGTTGGCGACTCAAATTAGAAGAGTACGATTACGAAATAATTTATAAACCCGGCAAAATCAATAAGAACGCGGACGCACTTTCCAGAATCAAAATTAATCATTTTTCCGAATGTTCCAAATTCTATTCAAAGGTTCTAGCCGTGAATGACGAAGAGTCAGACGATGACGAAAACCCTGACAACAACGATGAAATCACTGTCGAACAAATTTCTCGAGAATTTGAAACTTTCACCAACCTATATAAAACAACATCTTTAATAGACTATTCAAAAATCAAAGCCTCAAACAAACAACTCTTATACCGAGAACATAAAGATATTATAACCTTTTTCCAACAAAACAACTTACAAGACCTACATCACAAAATTATCGAGGACATATTCGAAGAAAACCCCGAATTTCATAACGATAAAATCAATATTGTATCGAGCAAAACAGTTAGACATAGGAGATATTTTATCATCCCTCTACCTTTTGATATCGAATCTGTAATTGAACATCTATTTTTGGTATTATTTAAAAATCAAGATGTCCTAGATCTCTCTAAGACATACTTTGTCGAAAATAACTTAGACTTCCCCATTCTTGAAATCCTATCATTCATTTTTGCGGAAAAAGACTTAAAAGTAGTAATTTGTCAAGATATCGTCAGAACTGCCGACGAACATGAAATTCCAATTATATTGGAGCAAAATCATTTTGGTAAAAATAATCTACACCGTGGAATAAATGAAACGATTCGAAGAATTAGAGAAAAATACACTTGGCAAGGTCTAACTAAAGACGTTGAAAATTTTATAAAAAATTGCGAAACTTGCCAAAAGACTAAAGTATGCCGGAAAAACCTTAACAACCCTCTAGTAGTCACAGAAACCCCAAGAACACCATTCGAAAGAATTAATATTGATTTATTTGAATTCCCAACTCGAAACTACGCTTTAACTATTCGCGACGAGTTAACTAAATTTACACAAGCCTATGCAGTCCCGGACAAATCCGCAAAATCCGTCGTGAATACCTTGTTGTTATACTTTCAACATTACGGTACCCCGCTAAGAATCCATTGCGATTACTGTGGCGAATTTGACAACCGTTTGCTCAAAGATCTCTGCACCCTCTACGACATAAAATTAACTTATTCAAGCATAGGACATCCCCAATCGAACGGATCCATAGAAAGATTTCATGCTACTTTAGCCGAAATGATAAGAATCCACAAAACTGAAAACCCAAACGAACATCCTTTCACGATTCTACCATATGCAGTAATATGCTATAACAATTCGGTAAATAAAACACACGGTTTTACCCCATATGAACTTATCTTTGGTCATACGTCTAACAGACCACCTGAAACCTTATATAACCAAAAAGAGTTAATAACCAAATACTTTAGAGATTTAAACAACAGAATATCCCACTACTATAAAATAGCCCGTAGTCGAACACAATCTCAAAAAGAGAAAGCAAAAGTTCGTTTCGACAGAAATGTTCCTCAAAAACGATCTGAGTACAAAATAGGTGACTTAGTTTACGTAAAAGAATCACAAATCAAAAACAAATTGCAAAACAAATTTAACGGTCCTTTTAAAATAAAAGAAATTTTTCAAAATTCTGCTACCTTATTAAACCTCGAAACGAAACAAGAAACCAAAGTAAATTTTGATAGAATGAAACCATATACTGAAAATTAAATTTATTTTCAGGTTTCTCCTGCTGTTCGGATCAGCACTCTGTCAATACAAAATTACCCCAATCAATAACACCGTTGGTGTATACTACCACCAAGACACGGACATCGTGGTGACAAATGACAAATGGACTCTACTAGTACATAAAAACATTTCATCTCTCAAAGTAGCTTTTGACAAAAATCAAAATATCTTAGACAGAATCTTGTACACTCTCCATAATGGTGATCATAAGTCAATTATTTTTACGAGTGAAATTAAAACAGACTTTAACCTTTTAACACAAATATCCAACTCTATAAAAATTAAATTTGACGAAATCTTTTCAGATACAAAAAGATATAAACGAGGAATACTTAACGGTATCGGTACAATATTCAAATCCATAACTGGAAACCTAGATGCTGAAGATGGCCAGTACTATACTAATTGTATAAATAAACTAAATAACGACGAACATCAATTGGAAAACTTAATCAAAAATCAAATTTCAGTTACGACTTCTGTTATTAAAAACTTCAACTCGACTATACAAAAATTACAAATTGACGAGGAAACGTTTAACAAAGATCTCGAAGAAATCGAACGCACAATTCAAACCATGACTCAAGCTATTGAGGCCGCTCACATAAAATTAAAATTCTTATACATTTCCGAACAACTAATGGCGAGCTATTTGTATATCGAAGATAATTTAAACGACATCCTAAATTCAATAACATTTGCCAGACTAGGAATCATTCACACGTCAATCATAACCCCTAATCACTTAGTGACAGCACTACAAGAAGTTTCACAGAGCTTACGAAGGAACAATTTGCCTCTCCCCATTAAATTATCGGCAGTTGCTAAGTATTTGGATATTATTGAATTACAAGCGTTTCAAATGGATTCTAACTTAGTATTTGTTTTAACAATACCACTTGTTGAACCCCAAAATTATAACACCTATCGCCTATACCCTATCCCGATACTTGATAACAGAACTGGTCTACATCACATTTTATCTATCTCACAAAAGTTTATCGCGAGAGACGATGATTCTTTAATGTACATACCTATACAAAATTTGAAAGAATGCAAACCTCTTTATTTTGGAACCAAACTATGCTCAAACCTATACGCTTATCCCATCGATCAAAATGCCATATGCGAAGCCAGAATCCTCAAACCACTAGTTAGACTCCCAGAAAACTGCCAGACCTCCTTCATCATCAGTCAAGGGTACAATGTCCAAGAACTTGAAGACAACTCATGGCTAATAATTAATTTCGAACCACTTCACATTACCATCAACTGTCCAAATAGAGAATCCACAACAGAGCTAATCAACAAAAATTCCATCATCAAACTACAACCAGGATGTTACGCCTATGCAGGCATCACCCGAATACAAGCCAGTGCTAAAGACTTTTCCGAAATTAAGGACAATTCACATCCTATCCAAATTCCTTTTGAATGCTGTAATCACATGCCCGACAAAATCAAAATTCCAAAATTAAAACCTCTCAAATTAAACAATCTCGACGTAGAAGACCTAGATATTGCTAAAAACAAATTGGACCAATATTCCAAAGACCTGGATGACCTCATAAACGAACCTTTTGTGACCAAACACATATCTTGGTTCACATATTTCATAATCACTCTCATCATTCTATTAGTTATACTTTACATAACCTGTAAATGCAGAAGAAGATGTGGAGCATTGCGAATCCAACCCTCAACGGACAACCCTCCTTCACCTCCTTCAGAGCGAAGCAGAGTTTTTTCCAAATTTCCTAGACTGATCCCTCCAAGAAAGCGACCCGGTATTAAACCTCAAGAAGAAGAGGACATCGAGTTAACATAGACTTTCATATGTGGAGTTTTACCCTTGTCTATTAATTTAGACCATTGTATTTTATTCTTATTACATTTATGTAATGTACTACTCGCTTATTATTATTATCATCTACCAATTTTAACTTTTATGTATTTTATTATTTTGCTTTGTATTCAATCAACATTGTTTCAATTTATTTTGCATTATATTCATTTAACGTTTTTAACAATTTTCAGTTGCTGCATAACATCAACTTTTTTATTAAGGGGGAAGTTGTTATATAAAATTATGCGCTATATCATCAAGATATAAAGCGACATTACAGATAGCATCATATTACAGTATTAGATAACAGCTTCCTTTGAATTGCTTATCTAGATATTAAGTTTCATTTTAACTTCTCACAATATTATGCTGATTAGCTAGCTTGCATTTCCTTTGTTCAACTTTGGCTGACACATCATTTGAAAACTTATAAATAAGACTAACGAGCATTTGTACCGGTAGTTATCATACTCACTTCATATTAAATGTATCATACATAAATTGTATCTTTTATTCAGGAATCAACGTTGATTCCTCATGTAACTAAATAAAAAGTTTTTAAAAAAGTCAATCACGCAAACAGTGATCTAACATATATATTTTTTTCCTTGACCAAAAATATACTTTATTTTCAGTATACTTTTCCATGATCATAATATACTTTGACTCTTACGGCCTGGACATAAACATATTTTCCTAGTATTTTCATCTGGTAATGTCTTATGTCTCTGCGAATGTGTATGAGTCCCTTTGTGCCAGTCTACGGCGCTGATGCCTTTCAATATGGTATGTTATACTCTAAATTGCCTCTTAATGAATTTTTCCCAAGTCGAAGTTTTCATTAATTCTTCGATAACATAAACATAACAATATGTTGAAATGTCTATTATTAAAATATTAATTTTAAGCACCAAACACAGAACCAATTTATTTATTTAAACAAAATATAAAATAATACATAACATAGCAAGATTTTTAACATTTCTAAACAACTTAACATTAATCTTAACATAATGGATATGACTAAATATATCTGGTTGGTCCATTTTCCAACATTATATATGTTTGTAATTTTACATAAAAAAAGTTTCTTTCAGAGACCTATCTAATGCATACAAGCAATTTAAAATGTTTATCTTATTTACAGCATTCATTAAGTTCAAACAAAAACAATTCCTCTATAAACATTTTACAAGGCCAGAATTGCATCTCGTCGTAAATCACTGCATAGCATTAAAGAATTAAGTAAAAACCATTCGTCTGTACAATTTTCCATTCTCCCCCAACCAGCAAATTTGTTTTATAGTTCAAATGTTCATTAATTATATTAGAATTGCAGAAAACCCTATTTTGTTGCCTGTAACTGAACTGTTCTTTAAAGTACTTCACACAAATCTTATGGAAAATGGCTTTTGGTGGAATTGGCTGAAATCACAGTACGTTGTAGATATTTACATCCTGGTCAAGTGTCCCAATGGGCACAACCTTAAAAAATTACCAGTTTTCGAGTTAAATCTTCCTTCAGTCTCGTAATATCATACCGTAATATACAGGGTGCTTCATAAGTAATGGTATAACACTTAACTGTGCCCAGTAGGAGTAAAAATATTGAGATTTAGCTAATCATGCATTAATGAAATGTAGGTAAAAAGATAAGGGTCCATATTTTAAATTTTATTTTCCTTTACAATTTAATGAGTTTTTAAAATTCTCTTTTAAAAATTGGTGGGTGGGAGTTATCTGGGGTGGGAAATCATAACACATCTTCAATTTTGGTCTAGCTTCTGGAGGGCGCTATGTATGCTATGTCTAATGTATTAAAATCTTGGTTAAAATTCACACTTTTATGGCAGATTTTGAGAAAAGAAGAAATGAAAAGTACCATGCAACTTTTTTGACAGCCATTTTCCATAAGATTTGTGTGGGTTCTTTACCATTTAAAACGTTTGTACAAAAAAAAATATATAAAATATCTTATAAAGCAGTTCAGAAATTATTTTAATCACGTTCCCGTGATTAAGTTATAGAACATTTAAGCTTATAAAACTATAATGTTTAATAACACTTTTGTAGTAACATGCAACAGCATTTTTAGCACCTTTACGTATTAAAATTATTTTATAGTTGTCTTATCATCTTATAAAACAGTTATATTAAAGGACTATTTGGGACAATTCTGCTTTTGAGAGTAAATTGTTACAGAGCTTTCTATATAATGATTATATGCATTGCAATCTGCTATAATATAGAAACGGCTACAAAATCATTACAAAATAACATTTTTTACTTGAACACAAAAATACCGTAGATAATTTATACTATAATATTTGAAACAGTTAATTTCCGTTAGTTGTGTATTTATATTTTATTACACTTGAAAACTCTGCTTTTTAATCTTTCAGTTTCTAAAATATTCACCTGAAATTTTGAGTATAAAGAGGTTTAAATAGTGCCAAAAACGAACACAAACTTAAAGTTTAAATTAAAATTTTTACACATCACTGACTAAATTTGGATGAAAATTTTCATAAAATGTTAGGTAAAAAATCGCTTGAAAAATAAATGGGTACAGAACAACTACTCCACTCAATATACGCATTTGAAAAAGTATTAAATATAGGAATTTTTTTTGTAGTGTTTTAGAGGGGAGGGTCCTCATAAGAATCCAAGTTTTGGACCTCGAGGGGTCGCTACTTTAGGCGTCATCTTGTTATAATTATAAATTTTTGAGGAATACCTCATTTCCTGTTGATGTTACAGAAAGAGAACTTCATATAAATTTTGTAAAGGATAAAACTCCCGCCTACTTTTGTGTAAAAATTTTTTTTGTGCGATTAATAGTTTAAAAACTATAGGATCGCGAAAGTTTAATAATTTCTTTTATTCGCCTATAAATCTATACACCGATCATAGTACAGCCCACCTTACCTAACCGGTCTATAGTTTAGTCACTAACCCCCACTGATGGAGTTAGAAAAATCTGTTCTTGGAGTCGGTCATTTTTCTACAGTATTTTTTTATAAACAAATTGGACAAAAGAAATGCTAGAGAAAAATTTTGTGACTGGTAACAAGATTCGCTTTAAAGTAAACTTTTTTTTGTTTACTTATAGTTAAAGTAAAGAATATTTTTATAGGATTTCGCAAACAGCAGAAAGAATAATAGCAGCTTTCAACGGGTAGAGATGTGTCAAAAGTTTGAGACATTTTGAGATAGAATGGTCTCTGATGGATCGTGATCAGAATCCTATGCCTAAGAATTTAAATTTTGGTACAAATGATCAAAAAAAGTCCTGTTGAATCCCCACAAATCCGCTGTCAGCTTTCACCTTAATGAAAGAAATTCACTTGAATAATTTTGAGGGAGCTGTTGTAAATACTACTTTCCTCCTTTCCCAGCTAAGGAAGCAAAATATCTATCCAAATTTATGATGGTTATTTTTTCTGCTCTTTGCGAAATTATTTAAAAAAATTTGCTTTATTACAATGCTAAAATCTAAATTCGAGGAATCCAATTTTATGCATGTCAAGCTGCCAAAGATGATGTTTTAATTACACAAACAGCTGTCAAAATGTCTTCGATGTATGAGTCCGTTATTATCGTAGACAAAGATATAGATCTCTTGGTGATCATGACAGGATTGGCCAGATCACACAACATATACTTCCCTAAACCCGGAAAAGGAAAAGTTGTCGAGAAATGTTATTCTCTGTGAAGTTTTCAGCAACAAAACATGGATCCTGAAACAACTGCATCATTCTGAGAACTATTTTTGGTCAAGTTGTTTTGAGGTGATACAGATAAAGAAACACTGGACTCCCTTCGTTATCAACGTTTTACTAAATTTAAATTAAATGTTGCTACACTTCCCCCCACAACAGAAGTAGCACCTCACTATTCTTCACGAATCTACCATTACGAATAAAGGTACGGTGTGAACACACAGATATGGACAGGCAAGGAACCAAGGATGGACTTATTCTAGTGAAAAATACAAAAGATTCCTCCGCTTTACTGAAATTTATTTCTTGCAAATGCAAGACAGGATCTAGCATGGCTTGTGGCTGCGGAAAAGCGGGTAAATGCTCCACTATCTGATCTACAACTACAGTGAACAAACATGTCACTAGACTTTACCATTAAAAGCGAAGAAGAATACGTGGATCTTCTGCTGGATATCGAGGAGTAATTACTAGACAAAGCCAGGGAGTAATTACAATTTTTTTTCTCATTTTTCAAACTCATTTCCACACCACCATGTGGTACAGTTGTTAGCGCATTTTATTTAATGTGGTCTCCCCTGTAGGTCTAATCCACAACAAAAACAGTAGGTCCAATAAAATTTCTCTGCAACTTTTTCTTTTCCAGGTTTGCGAAGTACATATTCGTCGGTGAAACGTGTTAACCTGCTAACTCCCCTTTTAAGTCGAAATGGGGTTTGCATGTTATTAAAAAGAGAAAAAACTATTCTATTAGTACGCAAATCAGTTACCTCCTTTTGAATTACCAATAAATGAATATTTCGTGACAATAATTCATGCTATCTCCACGCAATTTAAAATTGACCGCCGAAATGCTGCTATCTCCGGTATTTCCATTGTAATCTTCAGCATTTTTTCGCGAAGCTTACCATTTTACTAACTATAGTAAGGTGTAAAATAGATGGCCATATATACATAAGATGTGGATTGGTTAGATATGTATAACCATCTCTTTTACACCTTACTATAGTTAGTTGTTAATAGTTGGAAGGCTCGCGAAAAAAGGGTTTCTTACAACAAGAAACCCTTTTGTGTAGATTTTTTTTTTTTTCATTAGGAATAAGGTTATAATAGTATATAATAAGGTTTGATTATAATATACGAGTTATTGTTCTCTTATTATAAAACCACTTGAAAGGACCCCGCACTTTTCTTACGGAAAGTGGCTTTCAACCAAATTTTTAAAATTTTTAGTATGTTCTTTGAACCCTTACAAGCAAAAGTCTCGATGGTCACAAAGCTCTAACTATATTTCCGTAAATTCTACAGCCTCTGGAATGCCTCTACTAATGAAAAGCTTTCTTAACATGTTATTTTAAAAAATAACAGATTTTGCGACTGTCAGAGGTTGTAGAATTTACGGAAATATTGTTAGAGCTTTGCGCCCACTGAGACTTGTAAGGGTTTAGAGAACATAGTAAAAATTTTAAAAAATTGTCCCAAAGCCACTTCCCGTAAGAAAAGTGCGGGGTCCTTTATGTTTTTTTAAATAAATAAACTACAAAAATATTCCTAAAAACTTTTATTTCATATACTGCAAAGCTGCTATCTCCGTCAAATTTATCTACATTTTTTCTTTGCAGAAAACGAAAACCTGCTATCTCCAAGATTTGCCTATATAAAAATTAAAATAATTAAAAAAATAATACTACAAATAATTTTTTGTTTTTCAATAAGTGTGATCATTGCTCATCTATAATATAACGCCAATTTTCATCTGTAACAGGTAAAATAATTTGTTTATGCGGTTTTAATGCTCTCCTGTAAAATTGCTTTAAATGGAGATAGCTGTTTAACACTTTTCACCGACGAATATGTTGCGCGATCTCGCCAATCCTGTCATCACCAAGAGATCTGTATCTTCAACCACAATGACAACGGTTTTGTACGTCAAGCATATTTCAATAGCTGTTTGAATGAATAAACCATCGGCGTCTTCAGCAGCTCAGTTATTACCGAGGAGGATAAGCAAAAACCTGAGTCTTTTTTAGAAGTACAGGACCAGATGAAAGAAAATGTATGAACATGGATAAATATCTTTCCAAAACTATGGACATTGCTACATATCATAACAAGTTGTCTATTTTTTATATAAATATTCAATGTCTGCACAATAAATTGTTGGACCTTAACCTTTTTCTTTCAGAAAACAAGTACGATGTTCTATGCTTTAGTGAAATTTGGAGTTGCAAAGAACAAATTAAGAAATTTTCTCTAAATAATTATACCCTAGCCAGTTTCTACCCAAGAACCAACCATACTCATGGTGGGGTTGCAATTTTTGTCAAGAATGGTCTAGAATATAAGTCATGCAAGTGGGCTGATAAAATCTGTGAGGATATAAATTTTGAAATATGTGCTATTGAATTATGTAAGTTTAAGCTAATTATATGCTGCTCTTATAGGTCCCCTTTAGGTGATATCGAAACTTTCAACGATAATTTGACAGCTTTTTTGGATAAAATACATCTAGACAAAAAAATAATTTTCTGTGCTGATTTCAACGTTGATTTCGCTAAAAAATCAGTAAATTCGCTTTTTCTTACAAACCTGTTTGTTTCCCTTGGCATGTATGAATGTATTAGTGATTTCACGAGAGTTACAGATACATCTGCTACAAGAATAGATAACATTTTCTCTAACATAGACCGTTCTCAATGGGAGACGAATGTATTTAATCCATGCTTATCTGACCATGAAAGTTTGAGTTTTTTCTATTTCGTAACCGATAAAATATACTCTATCAGCAAACATCAAAATTACAGAATAATTAATAACATAACTAAAGAAAATTATAAATTGGCAATTGCCAACTCTGACTGGTCATATTTTTTTGACACCAAGGATGTTCATATAATGTCTGAAATCTTAATTCACAACATCACTAGGTCATTTGATACTTCTTTCCCTCTCAAACAGGGAAAAACAAGACACAATAAGATTAAGTACAGTGAACAGATTAAAGTAATCAAAAACAACCTTATTATGTTGCATGACTTTAGCAAGTTTAACAGCAATTTTAAAGAATCCTATAACATGCTAAAAAAGGAATATAAAATGGCACTAAAATCAGAAACTATAAATTATAACACTGAACTTATTGCAAACGCTTCTAACAAACAGAAGGTGGCATGGTCTATTATAAATCAAAATAAATACAAAGAAACTCCTCTTAAAATATCTGTTGAAGATTTAAATAATTATTTTGTTAATATTTCTAGTGAAATCATAAATACTATAAACCATGACAACTTAGATTACCTTAGCAACTTAAGAAATAGTAGAGTGTCCTTTTCCTTTTATCTGGAGCCAGTAACTGAGCAGGAAATTAAGGATTTGATTTATACATTAAGTACATCAAAATGTAAAGATTATTATGGCATAAATAGCGACATGATTAAAATTGCTAAAAAGGAACTTTTACCTCAGATCACGCATCTAATTAACATATGTTTTGAAAAAGGAGTATTCCCTGACTGCCTGAAACATTCTAAGGTAACCCCCATCTATAAAAAGGGAGACAGAAATCTTGAAAGCAACTATAGACCAATTTCAATAGTTCCCATTCTATCTAAATTATTAGAGCTAGCATATAAAGTTCGGTTAATATGTATTATTTAGAAAGTATAAGAACTTGCTAAATTGTTATCAATATGGTTATAGAGGTGGAAAGTCTACTATTAAAGCCTTAACAGACATTATAACTTTTATAACTGATGAACTTGAAAGTGGAAATATGACCATGACATCATATTTAGATTTATCCAAGGCTTTTGATTGCGTTTCTACCGACATATTATTAACAAAATTAGAAACTTATGGCATCAGAGGGCCAGCTCTAACTTTTATAAAAAGCTTTGTTATGAATAGGTATCAGTGTGTCAGTTCCAGCACTACTATGTCCCCACTAAAGCCACTGAAACATGGAATTCCCAGGGATCCATACTAGGACCAATCTTATTCATAATATATGTAAATGACATATCAACAATTCTTCCTTGTAAACATGTGGAATATGCTGATGATACAACATTACTCTCAGCTGATAAAAATTTAAACCACCTTATAGACATGTCAGAAGAGATGCAATCATTAGCTAAGGATTATTTTGACAATATTAAACTAAAGTTAAATGAAGACAAAACTCAAACGCTTATTTTCAATTTAAACTCTCAGATTGGCATAGAAAATAACAATCCAGTAAAATGTTTAGGTCTCACTTTGGATAGTAGGTTAACATGGGAAGCTCATACAGATTGCCTATCCAAGAAGCTGTCAAGTTGCATCTATTTATTAAAAAACCTTCACAATTTAGTTAACCATAGTGTAATTTTAATGGCATATCATGCTCTTTTCCATAGCGTTATGTGTTATGGAATTTTACTCTGGGGAGGATCCACACATGCCTCTAAAATATTAAAATTGCAAAAACGAGCAGTAAGAATAATCACAAACTCTAGACCTTATGACACCTGTAGACCCTTATTTAAAAAATTAGGTATACTTACTTGCACTAATCAGTACATATTTGAATGTATTGCTTATGCACAAAATCACATTAGTGAATATAATTTTCAAACTAGCTATAATACCAGACATAAACCAATAATAGCCCCATTCTTCCGTCTATCGATGAACATTAACAATTACAGGTATAAATCAGTACAATTATATAATCTCTTGCCAAATGAATGGAAGAATTTGAGTCACAAGAAATTTAATACAAAAATTAAAAGTTTTCTGAAAGAGGAAGTTTTTTATGAAGTCCAAGAATTTGTTGATTATTTTCGGCACACCACTTATAACTGACTAGCTCTGTATAGTGTTTTATTTTAGTTTAAATTCATTTTAAATTCATTTTATTACTATAGCATAAGTAATGTATTTTATACTTTTAATATTTAAATTTGTATGTTGTATTTTTTTCGACGAGTGTATACATGTCTCACATGAATAAACTGTCTGTCTGTCTGTCTTGACATATATACACGTAAAATTTGATTCCTCAAATTTTTTCTATAGCATTGTAATGAAGTGCAATTTTTTTGTAACAATTTATTGTTCCAATTTATGTCTATAAACAAAGACTAAAAAAAAATTGCCAACTTCGAGACCAGACGCTTCTCACACCGTAGAAGGGGGAGGTTAATGGCCAAACTAGCAACCAGCTGGGCGGCCAGGGATCGGTTTTTAGTTATAATTGGTAAATAAGAGAAGTTATTAAACTTTCACGAACTTTTAAACTATTAATCGTACAAAAAAATTTTTTTATACAAAAGTTGTCGAGAATTTTATTCTCTAAAAGATTCATAACAAGAACTGTTTCTGTAAAATCAACAAAAACAAGTTATTCCAAAAAAAAATTATTTTACCCCGTTTTATAAAAAGATGGAGGCTAAAGTAACGCCCCCCCCCCCTCGAGGTCGAAAATTTGGATTCTTAATAGGGCCCTCCTCCCTACAACACTGAAGAAAAAAAAAATTCCCTATATTTAATGGTTCTTCGGAGCCTAAAAATCAACGAATTGACTAGGGTAAAGAGGGGGGTGTTAAAATGAAAAAATGAATAGTTTGACAGTAATGATTACAATTTTCACCAAAATGTTTGCTTCCAGATAAGCGGGCACTGAAATTGAAAGTTTAAATGAATAATTTTTCTTTTTTTCTTTGCTTATAATTTAAAACAACAATGCAAAATCTGCCTTTTTTTTCAAACATATAATTATCAGTTTAACTATGATATGGCCCTATCACTTTTAAGACGCTTATCTCACAGGTGTGTTATAGGAATCACCTAATTAGTTTAATTATCTTAAAATGCTTGCTATTAACACCTAAGTATTTTATAAAAAAATGCCACATTAAAAGGGCGGCATATGACAAATATGGCAAGACACAAAAACTTCAAAAATCACATGCTTATTTGTATTTATGGTAGTTGAGACATAGTGCGGGTAAAATATCAAAAATATTCCTCGGAAAAGGGAAAAATTAGGGAGTCAATAGTAATTTGGGGGTTTGTAGGTTTCACCCTTAAGATTAAGAAACCGATAACCGATTGGGGGTGTGGTGTATAGAGGTGAAAAATGCGTTTTTTAAAATTATCTAGGACAATATTATATAAAAATTAAAAAATATATATATTACTCTGATAGTTGAGTCGAATATCTTGAATCTGATTTTTTACTGGCATCTGTATGATGAAAATTGACTGAGATACAGAGGGTTGAAGTAGTGGTACTTCATCCTTCCCCTTTAAACTACGTTTTTTTAGCCAGATGAGAGGGCAGAGTATGTACGCATGTGCGTCCGTGTATGTGTGCACGCACGTATCTCTGTGTACGACTCTACACAGAGATATACGGGCAATCAAGAACGCACATAAGTAAATACTTTCTGCACTCTCAAATCGCTACAAAACATAATTTTTGTTGGGGATGTAAAAGTTCCGCACCTTCAACTCTTTGTATTTTGATCAATTATCATCGTACAGAGGTCAGTAAAAAACCAAACTTAAATATTTTCAAAATCTTTTAAAAAGGCATTTTTCACCCCTTTACGCCTCTTCAATGCACCCTTTGGAGTTAGGGACTCATCGGTTTCTTAATTAAATTTTCAATGATTTAATATTTTTTCTTTTTTAAAATTTACTTTTTCTGTACTAACATGCTAATTGTGAAGTTATGATGACTAAACCAAATTGGCGTAAGTTTCATTGCAAAAAACTGAAATTTGCTAAATTGATTTTTGTAAAATTCAAAAATTACTAGAAACTATCAAGTAAACAAGGGGCCGCACTTAAAGTTTATTAGAAGCATTATATAATTCACAGTAAAATTTACTTAATCAAAAATTGCTATCACTGTGGTCCATGACACATCTTAAATAATTATTGAAATAGGTTATTACTAAGTATTAAATCACTGAAAGTTATATACAGTTATTGGTATATATTTTCCCCTAGCATGCGGCTTTTACTATCAAAAATACTCCGTATGAATTTTAGAAGACATTTAAGGAACTGTTTTATTTTCTTGATGTCTGCATGTAGAAATTTTCTTTTATACTTAAATCACTAAAAAGCTCTTATAAAACAGTAGTTGTTTTGCAGCAATAGTGTAACAGTGAAGTATGTTTTATAGAGCAATTGAATGAAGTTTTAATAAAACTGTTTTATAGTGCCAATACTCAATACTGACTTTTTAAAGGCCTGCGGAAACGTTTATATTTTGTAATACTTCCAATGGGCTTTGAAAAATATCAACAGCGACTGAGGCATTTTGCAAGATGGTGTATATTTTACATTTATAGCTGCTATAAAAATTATTAGTTGGGTCAAATTTGATCTGACGAATATTTTTAGTATTCGTATGTACGAGTTATTTTTAAAAGTATTTTTTATAATACTAAAAACTATTCGCGTGTGAAATTATAGCTTGTTTGATTGCAATGAGAGCAAAACTATTAGAACACTAGTTCCAAAAATGGCGGGTATGTAATATACACACTTGAAATCATTATCTAGATAAAATTTTGATTTTACTGAGTTATGGGGAAACCCTTACATAAGTGTATTAAGTGTATTACCCCTAGAGATAAGTAAATGCCTAACGATATAATTAAGCAATGTCGTAAAGGAATAATAACTTTGGTTATTAAACAAATATGTAGTTTCTACAGAACTTTTTGGTATCTATGCGTTATATAACACAGGGAGAGGAGCCAGAAATTCACACCAGAGATGGCACAAGGCAAGTTCATATTACCGACAAGTTAAGTGTAAAAGTTTCGTAATTAATTACTTTAAGGAGCATGACAATTCTAATGGGTTACCTACATATACGGAATTCTGGTCAAATTTCACAAAATTATTGCCTTCCACTGGACATATCTGATTGTCCTGTTTTTCAATGTTGCCATTTTTATAGACATAATAACTTACACGAAAGTCATAGCACGTTGATATTACAACATTAACCTGATTAATGGTGACGGACAATTTTCGGTAATGACCTGTATCCTTATCAAATTCAATACAGACGTAGAACATTTCAGAAAAATTATTAACGTACCAAAACAAGCTTTGACTTTTACAATTAACTTTTAACGGATTACTGTAAACCACAACATTCATATGCCAGTGTTTCTTCAACTCGACTAAGGGACCTTCAAATTCACAATCTACATCTGGACACTTATATAGCCTCATTGGGCAATCTCGTTTATGTACCATATAATTAAACACATCTGGAGTACCAATACAACCGTTCCATTCACAAGGCAATGAAATACTAAGTTTGGGTTTAGTACTCCACTGACAACAAGTTCCACATTTAAGGCATTTATTAACCGAACACGGCTTACATGCCATGTGATATTTCGGACAGAAGTACACAACAGTTGTAATATATTTTTTGCAGCTAGCGCAATACTGCAATAAATGTAATTCACTATTTATGAATTTCCTGAGATCCGAACGAGACATTTTTAAAATGCAATTAATATCGAAATTACCTTCGTCTATCTCCTTCACATCCTTCGTTTCCCCAATGTCTATGCGTAATTTTGTGTTAATTTTTTTAATAATTTTCTCCAAGTAATTTACCTTCAAAAGACTTCTGTCCGTATCATAAGGACTTTCACCGATTAATTCAATTTTACACAAACACCAGCCTGAGGGAAAACACTCTAGTAACGACGTCTGGTCCAGCAAAAATGAATTTCTTATTTTTATGGCTCTTGTGTCGTACTTCACATTCTGCGCCAATGAAGTTGTTGATCGTGTATTCCCCAGCTCGTGTGAAATTTGTATTGGCCTTGTTACAAACTCGATGTTTGTGTCCGGTTTAAAAAATCTCAGTTTATAATGTTTAGGTCCCAGATGTGCTGGTGATACTAACAAATTGAAAAATTCCATGAAAAAATCCCGTATGGCAAACGTCAAGCAAAAAATATAATTTTTGTTAACAAATATTAGATGTCTTGAAAATGTTTCTTTGATAATTATCTTAAAATGATCTTCTTTCATCACATACTCTGGATGTTTCTGACCAAAGTGATGAACTAACTGACATCCATTCCCTTTGTAGTCACAAAAAGGGCATTTAAACCCTTCTTTCTTGCAATTTCTCTCGTGCTCCACAGCTTCGTCGAAATTAAGTAGTTCTTCGCAACCCTCATAGTAGTTGATGCATCTGAATACTAACTTTTCAGCCACCAGATAGTATAACGAATGATTCCATCCTTTCGACTCGGATTTTTTGCTGGAACTGCATCGCCCACACATTATTTTTCCCTCGCAAGAGACCATAACGGGGCCCACAGAAAGGTAATTCAGACATTCAGTGCAAATTTGCCGATTAAGGATTTCATCTGGTAAAATTAATCTGTCCATTTCTTGTTATCTGAAAGTGGAATAAAGAATTTTATATACAGTGTGTTTCACTTCTCATGAAGGGCCAAATTCATTTCAAATTTTTATACAGCTCCATAAGGCGACTTTATTCAACACATAAATGTCATCTAGATCTAAAACGCCGATCTACTGCAATAAAAAGAAAATTGCAATTTTAGGGTTAGAGATAGACAAAAATTTTGTTAATAAAAGTTGTTCAGAATTACTAGATATGCCTCCCCAAAAATTTTGTGAAAATCTCAATATTTTGCAAAAAAATGTTTCTTTTACTTCTCGTGAATATCTTTTGTATTTGTGGCCGAATTCATTTTAAATTTTTATCAGCTATACAACTCCATAAGGAGATTTTATCTAACACATAAAGAGAACTTTTTCCAACAAATGAAAGTTGTGAACAAAAATCAGCATTCAATAAAACGCTAAAAGGGCCACTTTTTATTATTACATATCAAGTTAAATGTAATATCTTTTCTTTTTTCATTTTATTATCGCTGTTCTTGAGGAGTAACTCTCCATCATATCCTTCCTTCTTATCAGCTCAGAAATTTAGGAACATGGGCGGTTTTATTGTTTTAAATATTAAAAGTGCCGTGAAATTAACTGTCAATATGTATTGTTTTATTTATTTCGCCATTGCTTTTATGTCAGAAGTGATTGTTGTTATTTTTTGTGGAGTTTTGTGAATAATTTAATTCATACTAAAGTTTTCTTATTTGATTTCTTTGCTCATAATGCTTAGAATACTTTTAACTACTGATGAAAATATAGAAATAATAAAGATAGTCATTGAAAATGTCTTCAAGAGAAGCAGCAGAAGAATTTAATTTAAGACATCCTCTAAGACAACCAATACACCATGGTACCGTAGCAAGAATGTCACTTCTTCAATACAACTGGCAATGTGCTTAAACTGAGAGTACATCTTAACCGAAGGCACGGAGATGATAATGTTATATTAGCGGCGTTTAACGCCAATCCCACTGCCAGTCTTAGAAATATGCCTCGTGACCTTAATTTGTCGGCACCAAAAATTTGGAGATGTTTAAAACGCCATAAGCTACAATCGTTTAAACCAAAATTTTTCCATACCTTGGAGGAAGGTGATGAAGAGAGAAGACTAGAATATTGTTTATAGATCCAAGGTAATTATTTAAGCAATAGAGACTTCTCGAAGAAAGTAATTTTCACGGATGGGGCAACTTTCTCCACCAACGGGGTAGTATCATCACAAAACTCTAGATTCTGGGCAGTAGAAAATCCTGATTTGATAATAAATTGTAAAAGGCAATATCTCCAGAAGGTAAATGTCTGGTACGGAATTTTTAACGAAACAATAATAGGGCCGTTTTTCTTTTTTCCAAATATAAATGCGTTACATTTGCTACAATTTTTAAATAATGATCTTTGGAATGCAACAGTCGAATTTCCTTTGGAACAATTGTATTTTCAACTCGACGGAGCATCAATCCACAATTCCGTAGTAGTAAAAGCATGGATGAATGAACTTTTTCCCCAAACATCGATAGGACGAAATAGCCCTCTAATACATTGGCCACCCAGATCACCTGATCTCATTCCAATGGATTTTTATTTTTGGGGTCACATTAAAAACAAAGTTTATATGACCAGACCTCAAAATGTAGAGCAGCTTTGTGAGAGGCAAGCGTGTTTAGAAGTTACAGCTCAAGAACTACGAAGAGTTGTAATAAATAGCAGAAAACGGATTGAGAAGTGTATTACATTTGAGCAGGGTGTATTAAATAGGTGATGCGACGACAACCCTCACAGTGGCTTCATGTACATAATGTAACAGATGGTAGGACCAATAAGTTCTCTTCTCATTACTTACGCATAGATAGATAATTTTACAGGTTCTGTGCATACAGTGTTGCATACATTCCCGGCCTTTTGTTTTTGTTTAGTGAAAGAAGAGTCCAGTGACATCTGACATTAAGTAGGTAGCTAAATTAAAACATTAAAAGAATATATGCAACACTACATGCAGCATTAGACGTGTCGCCACAGCTAATCTCAAAAATATATATTTCTTAAGATTTACAAGTATTACGTAGCTATTATTAAAATTTCTGCCTGGTTCCTGTACTTTTAACCAAAATCAAGTTCAACGTAATGTGTATGAAGTTTTAAATAGTTTGTCACAATAAAATAAGACACTTTTTGCAGGTTAGGAATGTAACCTATAATTAGTCTATTTTTATTAATCAACAATAGTGAAAAATTATTTGCGTGAATTTTTAAATATTTGCTTGGAGCCAGTATGACTCCAAGCTAAAAATGCCTATACAAACATTAAAAATGAGAATAAACGAAAAAACCTTAAAATTTGAGGTTATGTTAGTTATACGATGCACATGCCCAGGTAATTGTAGGACCTTATTGCTCGCACCATCTACTAAAGTAAATAGAAACCATGCATTTATGAAGCCACTATTATAATAGGAAAGTGCCGTATGTTGGACCACTTATTTAATACACCGTGCACTTGAGGGTGGGTTAGTAAAAAGCCAAATACAATAGTATAAGTGTTTTAGTCATTCATTGTAAACACTGTTTCTTCATGATGTAGTGGTCCCTTACATCGCACCGACATAGCATTAGCTGTTAATTACACAGCCCCACAAAAAAAAAAGTTCAAAGCAGCGAACCAGACCCATGTATTTCGGTCGCTGAATCCGAATCCGGGGTCAAAAAAAATCTTACACCCCCAAAATTATTAGCTAGAGCCAAAAAACACCCCTAAAATGAGATAAAAAGAAGATTAAGCTAAGAAACTACATCAGGTTTGACGTAATCTTCATAAACTGCCCCTATAGGGTTGAGAACAACCACATTTAAGTTCAAAGGACACGAGAAAAACAAGAAAAAACGTAAAATCCAACAGGATTTCTATTTTCATGATTGGCTGAAATTGCGTAGTACTCTAAAATAGAACCAGAAACTTACGTACCATCAACATCCTACACTGTCAACACTCGGAGGGTGTGAAAACTACCCCCTGTAAGATTTAACTGTAAAAAGTTACAGCGACAGTGACTTCTATAAACATTCGAAACACCTGCGTTGTGTGGAAGAGAGAAGAAACTAGACTATGTTCGACGATGTGCTTGAGGGTGTAGGATGTAGGATGCTGGAAAAGCAGAGATAAACTAACCGGATTTACATTTTTATGGATGCTATGATTGGCAAAAATCGTGTTGCACACTTAGAGTTTGAAACTTATGTCCTATAAATGTTATTAAGTAACACCCGAGAAAGGATGTAAACTACCGTAATTCAAGATGTAACGAAAAAGCTATACCTTTCCTTATTCATTTCATTTCCATAGTTTTTTCTTATAGGGGTGGCGTCTCTGAACCCCGTGGGGGTGGTTTTCAAGCACAGCGTCGAACATAGTCTAGTTTCTTCTCTCTTCCACATAACGCAGGTGTTTCGAATTTTTATAGAAGTCACTGTAATTTTTTATAGTCAAACCTTACATGGGGGGTACTTTTTACACCCTCTGAGGGTTGACACTGTAGAATGTTGATGGTATGTAAGTTTCTAGTTCTATTTTAGAGTACTACGCAATTTCAGCCAATCATAGCATCCATGAAAATAGAAATCCTGTTGCATTTTACGTTTTTTCTTGTTTTTCTCGTGTCCTTTAAACTTGGGGGGGTGGTTGTTCTCAACTCTATAGGGGCAGTTTATGAAGATTACGTCGGATCTGATATAGTTTCTTAACACTTTAACAAAACTTAGGCATTTCGAGCTTTTTTAGCAGTCATTGCTGTTTTAGATCGATTTTTTTATATATGGGGGCTAGTTTTCGCCCCTCCCTGGGGGTGTGTTCATATCTATTGTATGTACGCTGCTGTTTAACCATAATTTGTATAATTTGATTGATTAAGATGTAACAACTATTCTCGTAGCTTAATATTCTTTTTACCCCATTTCAGGGGTGTTTTTTGGCTCTAGCTAATGATTTTGGGGGTGTACGATTTTTTTTGACCCCGGATTCGGATTCAGCGACCGAAAATACATAGGAATACATGGGTCTGGTTCGCTGCTTTGAACTTTTTTTTTTTTGTGTTACATATGTGAACCATCACCTCAAGTTTTTCAGATGCATGTAAGGCAGTGGCTACCCCAGCCTTACTGACGAGTTCAGGGTGGCCACGGAACGAAACGCAAACATCTTTCACCAGCACCTTCAAAATCTTCAAATGATACTGAACAACTTTCATTAACAAAATTTTTGTCTATCTCTAAGCTTACTATGATTTCTCGAAAATTGCGGTTCTTTTTATCGCAGTAGGCTGGTGTTTTAGACCTAGGCGGCATATAATGGCACTTCTGGGTTCATTACACTAAAAATAGTGAACTAGCTGGTAAAGCAGTATATCAGGTAAAGAATAACTCAATGCTCAAGAATTTGGTAAACTTAATGAATAATATTTACAATCAAAAATATGTTGTGTCAAATGAATTGGCAAAAAATAAGTTAGAAAACTGTTAGGAGCTTGTTGAAGCATAGCCACTCATTTCTCAACAGAGGCAGACGTGTTTTACCTTCCCAGGCTCATCAGTGCCACACACTGTAGAGAAAGAATGAAAATGCAAACACTCTAACTCAAGGATTCCCAACAGGTGGTCCGCGGACCGTCTTGGGGGTCCGCGAAATGTCACTGAGATATTCAATTGTTTTGTATTTTACTTGACTCGCAGTGGTAGATTCTACATAATCTTGAATTTAAGCTTTTAAGGGGTCAATATAGCGACCGATGAGGGGGTCCTTGAAAAAATCTTGTTGGGAACCACTGCTCTAACCAATACTCCATAAATTTCTTGTGGAGTGTGACCACTAGGCATTAACAATGCCACCTATGCAAGATGGCAAAGATTGTTCAGAAGTAGTTAGTAATACAAAGAGAAATTGATCCAGGGGCTTTGTAGCTAGCACTAGCAATAACATTAAGAAATGGGGCAGTTGCTATAGCATGTAGTAGCAGATCAAAGAAAGAGCAAAGAACTTATTATTTGTTTATATCAGATAACAAAAATGTCAACATACATCAAATTTTCTATTTCGTGACTTTTAACATGGCGTTGTGGGCAAACGTTTGTTTTCATTTGTTAAACGTTTCCTAAAGAGTTTGTTTTTCGGTAGCTTTGGCTACGTTTCCGCGAGTTAATTAAAATGAACCTCCTATTTGCCCACAACAAAATAATTAGACAGGTTGTTGGATTGCCTAATAGAACCCTAATAATATAGATAACAGCATAGAGGGGTGGAAAAACAACATTACTATAATAACTAGACATACCTACACATATCTCATATTAAAAATATGCTTACTTACAATATTTAATATGTAACAATTCCAATTTAAATGAAAATAAAATCTTCAATCTTGATCAGAATAACGCATCGTCATAAAATAAGATACAACGAAACAAGCAAAAATCATCTAGAACATCAATGACAAGTAGAGACTAGCCATCTTTTCGGACTGGAGTTATAGCACAGCTTCTGTGGTTATCATAGATTAAAGACTTATATTATATAGTGGTTATAACACAATCATATGATTAGTTAGGTTACGTTTGTTTTTGTTACTTCAAAATAGAGATGAGTTGCTATTTAACAACCTGTTATTTTATAACTGTTATTTATACATAGCATTAACAGACTGTTATTTCCGTTCGAAAATAACAGATAAGCAGTAGCGATAGCAGCATGTAGAATAAAATAACGTCTCTAAAATAACATTTGCAAACTGCGCGCTGCGGTATGCGCATGCCAGCACTTCTCAGAGATCTGTTATTTTTAAACTGTTATTTCAATATAGCAGTAGCAGCTTAAACAGTTATTAAAAAATAACTATTTTTACCCATCACTACTTCAAAAATTCCTTCGTCTTCCTTGAGTGTTGAAGAAAATGACACTTTAAATTGGTCGCGTTCATCACGGTGAGCGATGAGATACCGCTCACTGATCATTCTACATGAACAGCATTTGTTCGAATGATAACAAGCGATCGGCAGCCATTTTATTTAGGAAAATAATTGTATGATACACGATTTGCGATCGTTAATCAATTTGAATTTTGAAAAAATTATAAACATAACTCGTATAAAATGATCAATAAGTGCTATCTGATCGCTCACCGTGATAAACGCGACCATTCTCAAACTTAATTATCTCCGTTTATCTGATATTCAATGTGTAAATTGTTCCGGTTCTAGTAGCCAAACCAAGGCAAGGGAAAGTTGTGATTACGTCATAGTTTTGTATAAACTTTCAAAGTTGTAAGTTAAGCCCTAGTGATTTTTTAATATCAGTGTTTAAATCACTGTTCTGAAATATTTCAAGATTCTCTGAGCTGTGTGAAGTTAGCAAGGTGTTGCTAAGTAGCTAGTATAGGCACAGAAAAATAAACAATCAGAATAGAATCTCTCATTGGCGCGAAAAGTTCGCGCATCTACATCGCGCACTGTCAATCTCGGACGGAATTGTAAAATATTGTGCCAGGCCCGGATCACGGATTTCTTCTGTAACCGGATCGTCTGCGACAAATGGCGAGTGGCGTGATCTCGCCTCGTGATACAGTTTATATATCATGATGCCGCCTAACTAGTTAAGAAATATTGAAAATCTAAAACAAATATTATTTGTCTTCATCTAATGTTTCACAGGTTTTCTGAATCTCTACCGGGCCGTTCCTAAAAGGGGTAAAAAATATTGAGTACTGTCCTGAACTCGCCCAACAAAAGAATGGCGGAAATTTACAACACGAGATCAAAGGATTTTTTGCCGACATTCCATTCTGATTGTTTCTTCTTCTGTGGTATAGGCGTCTGAAAATAAGGAGTACGCCACCTGGTGGTCTATAGTCAAACTAGTGATGGGCGATATCGTGATTTTTCAATCACAACGTAAATCGTTACTGTGATTTTCTTATATCAGTGAATTTAAAGCGTGATGTGATCACGACTTTCATATAACGACGTACGAGAGAAATTGTTAATTGTTCCCTATCCCTAAATAAGCGCCGACAGACGGTGAATGGTGAATTAGCTACTTTTGGTAATCTGTGCTGCCGCAGATATGCATAATATGTATAATATATTATGATTTGTTTATCCAAATAACCTATCTGATGTGTGGATTGGTAATAAAGCAAAAGCATACTAAATGAGACAGGTCTTATAACGCATTTTTGCTAAAATCTAGTTGTGTACATCTAACTTTAATTTTTGTGCAAATAGAGACATTTACATTAGAAAAATAGTTGTCCTATTTTTTTTTGCTCACGACATAGTACCTACAAACATTAACATTTCGGAAGCATCAATAAATTTCTTGTTTATATTTATGTTTATTTTATAAGAATTTTTGTTAATTTAAAATGGTATATTTATTTTTTAATGTTATTTTTGTTGTTTTATAATATACCTATAAGGATGTTTTTTAAAAATGTTTTCATTTGCTTATTGTCGAATATTCCATATTTTTATTCATATTTCATGCCGAAACGTAAATGCTCAATATTTTCAAAAAAATTGCTAGTATATTTAATCACATAAAATATTTTTACGCATGGTTTTAGTAGTTATACTTCTGGTGTTATAACAAAAATGTTCCGTCACGACCCTGCCTCGAATCGCCACATCGCATCGCCAGTCAATAAAAGAAAGATACAAGCGTCTAGGGAGACCAGGATACTTTGGCTTCGAGACTTCCGCATGCGCATTACACACTGTTAAAAAGTAGAAGGCGGTAAATTAGTGATGGGGCAAACGGCGATTTCCTGATCACAGTGATCGCCACGGTGATCGTTCAGTTATCACTGTTCTTTGTAGCAGTGATTATATCACTCTTTGGATCGCTTAGACGATTGTGTTCGGTTACAAATCGGCAGTTTCAGAGCAGAGCGCTCTGTGCAGTTTGCCAAACATTCAATCGCGTAACATGAATCGCGCTACCGCCTGCCTTTCGCTACTCTGCGACCATAGAAAAGAGTGATTTAATCACCGCTTCTTTTCTCACCAATCGCTGTTAGCGATTGCTCAGTTGAAACAACAGGTGATAAGTAGCAGCGACGGTGATCGCCGTCACATCTCTACGGTAAATTGAGCATCTGTGTGATCTCGTGCAGTGACGTGCTTCTGTTTCTAACCTCAAACATCTTTGACTGAAATTTGTTGTTTTATTAGTTTGTAGTTGATTTGTTTAACTCTCTCTTGTATTTTAATAATAAAAATGGGTGTGTTTCGTATTGAATGTGCAAAATTATTCTCCAGAAAAGTTAAACTGTAACATGAAAGTAACTTACATTTGCTCGAAATGGAACAGATGTTTTGTAATTTAGTTTATATTAGTATCATATTAACATTAACACAACGGTAGCCGGTAATACACAATATATTAGTTAACTTGAAAAGAAATGTATGTGTCTATTTCATATAACAGCCAAATTGTTTATGAAGTTATATTTCCTACTTCAATGTATGTAATATAAAAATGAATAATAAGTAAACCTAGACAGTAGTTTTGAGCACAAAAATTTAAAATACAAACTTTATTAATGCCGAATTGCAAATTAGCCTATTACATCACTTACCCTAATCTAAAAAAAAATAAGGAATTTTTAGTTTGCAAATAAACAAATAAATCAAATTTGTTGAACTTATGTTTCCAGAAACTGCCATGGGTAGGTTTGCACAAGGAGTTGGCAAGTTAAGTATAAAGATGCATCTTTATAAACAATGTTACTGTTTTGCGAAATAATTTTCGTTTTTAAAAACATTAACTCCATAAAGAATAAAAAAATCTAGTTAACTTAAGCCCAAGCAGAATTTTAGACAAAAAAACACGTACCTAGATAAAATTGAAATTTAAATAATAAAATTGGATTTTAAATTAATTTTTACACATAAATGCTAACACCTGATTTGACATTTTTCTTGGTAAATCGTAAAAAATAATACAACTTTCTAAAAGTCAGATATATATATTTTTAATACTCAAAGTCATTATACAGAAGATGAAGATGGTTTGGGAGGATACAAGAGATCTAAAGCTATATTATTCACCTCTTTGGCATCTGGTTTGGCAAATTGTTTCTTTTTCTTAGGTATGTTTTTTTTTGTTTTGTACAGGCTTCAGGACTTCCGCATGCGCATTACACTGTTCAAATGTCGCATTTCAGTGCGCATGCGGAAGTCTCGAAGCCAAAGTATCCTGGTCTCCCTAGACGCTTGTAAGAAAGATATTTATATAAATATCTAAATAATGTGAAATAACGCTAATAAGGCACGGGATCGCTTGCTTTACGTGTTAATACATACGACCGCAAACAATAATCGACTCAAAGAAAATATCGTGAAATATCGTCTTGGTTAGACCACGGCAAGGGAACGAAACACGGAAAGTCGTGATCACGTCACGCTTTTCTGCCAACTTTACTAACAGTCGTTACCTGTGATTTCTTAATATCAGTGATTAAATCACAGTTCGTGATATATCGCCCATCACTAAGTCAAACTAATTATGGGCTTTTCTGTCATTTTCTCTTTAGTGTACGATGATATCACCAATAAGTAAATGATAAACTGAGATGCTAAGTTATTAAAAATGTGATAGCGTTTAAAGGGGCTACAATTGGCTGGAGCCAACCCAGCCCAGTCAGCACAAAGTTATCCACAGAACATCCTCAGGATATGAAGTTAGGTTTGAACAGATATCCTCAGGATATGTCCCCGATTTCCACAGGACATCCCTAGGAAGTCCAAGTGAGACTGTTTCAGATCTCCCGAGAACAGCCTGCGGATGCACTTTCTTATATCCTTGGGATGTATTTAGGCAATATCTAGGCATTACCTAAAGACATCCTATGGAGAGCTAAAAGGCAGATTTTCAGAATCGTAAGATTTGCCTAGGCCATCCTCAGGAGGTACAAATTGAGCTTAGGACAACCTGAGGAAGAACTTTCAGACATCCCAAGGATGTCCTTTAATTCGTCGATATCAGTCACTATACAAGTTGCGCCACTTAAAACTCCCCAGACTTGTAACTTTTTTATTTTTGAAGCGATGACCATGTTGGGCACATCAAATTGTAGACATTTTTAAAGCCTTTAAACATGCATACAGAATGATTTAAAAAAAATTTTTGGAAAAAATTGTTCAGAAAGGAAACTTAACTTCTTTGAATATTTTTTTAACTCATCCTGTACATGAACTGTGTTAATGTTTTCTTATAAAGGTTTTAATTAGCTTCAATTTATGTTATTAAAATAAAAAAAATTTAAAAATAAAAATTTTGCAATTTCCTATTTAGTACATTTTAATATAAGTTTGTTTTTAAAAATATTTATTTCTTTTGTTTCTTGTTACTGTTTTGTTACGTTGAATATTTTTTGTGATGTCTTTTACAAATAAAACATAAAATTATTATTTACATTCTTTTCAAAGTTATTTTAAAAAAATTTAGTTTGGAATCGGAAAGTGTTTTTAATTTTTTTCTCTAAAAGCAAAAAGAATTTCGAATATGACGTAATAACATAAATTGAAGCTAATTAAAACCTTTATAAGAAAACATTAACGCAGTTCATGTACAGGGTGAGGTAAAAAAATATTCAAGGAAATTAAGTTTTCTTTCTTAACAATTTTTTTAAATAAAATTTTTAATCAATCTGTACACATGTTTAAATGCCTTAAAAATATCTAAAATTTGATATGCCCAACATGGTCGTCGCTTAAAAAATAAGAAAGTTACAAGCCCGGGGAGTTTTAAGTGGCGCACCCTGTATGCTGGCGATGACTCACCTCTGTAAAACTCGTGAAGTATCCCACATCACTTTTTTCATTTTACATTAATTAAACAGATGTTGGTGATATAAATACCCAGAGAACTTAAAAACTTATTGAATAGCTATAGAGGGTAATTACAGTAATATATAAAAAATAGTAGACTGGTTATCATCAATATTTTTATTATTTTAAAATAAATGAAACAAAATAAAACAAAAATATATATCAATGGATATTATCTAGGTATAAAACAATTCACTAAATGTTTTTTTTACATTTCATCCAGTAGTTTTGTAAGTTTAAGAATCTTGCTTTCTGTTTCACAAAAATATACTAGATACAGAGTGACCCATTTGAAAGCGGGGCACTCTCTAAAATTTTTATTTGTTGGCCGATTTAAACTATTTTTTTCTAAATGGTATAGTTTTAATAACTTTGATGCCAAGTTTCACAATGAATTTTAAAATTTCAAGGCTTAAGTTTATCTCTCCTAAGTTCGAGTCTCAGCTGCGGCAGATGGCAATGTCGAAGAGAGTGGTTGTTGTGTTGTTGTCTGTGTGCCCTGGTTGGGTAGTGGTAGCTTTACTTCGAAAAATGGCCCAATTATGAGCGAAAGCAGGTAGCAATTTAGTTTTGCGATATGTTGTAAACTTTAATTTCTAACACAATAATAATATAATAAACAAGTGCCCTTTGCCGTGTATAAAAATCAAAATAAAAAAAAAACATATTGAGAAATGAGCAAAAATCGCAATTATATAAAATATACTCCAGAAAGAGAAGATACCTATTGAGAAAATACATGACATTTTGAAAATACTAACCTGTAATTGAGAAATATTCTAAACAATATCAAGTCCAAATATGTTTACAGGCAGCGGAATAACCATCAGTGCCCGCTGTAGACACGAACAGGATGACTGCATTATTTCAGAAAAAGAAACATTATTCTTAAATATAATTTCCTAACTGACTTCATTTGTACGGCACAACACTCGCTTGAATATTTTAGTAATTATAATTTTTAAAAGCCACTGTATATCTGATGAAAAACTTCCTAACCAATATTCTTCCTTTCTTTTTCCCTTTTCTTTGCCTCATTTTTATTGCAAAAATCTTCCTTGCAACCAACCATAATGTAGTACTTTTTCACTTTTCAATTTACCTAAAGGCTGAAATAAATTTGCGTCTCCATCAGTGTAATCTTTAACAAAGATTCATTTAATATATTATCTTTCTACAAAATTAAGCTGCACAAATGAAAAGTATAAGGTTAGGTAAAAAATATTTATACTTGCCACCTTTCAAGTTGTTTCTTTTTAGCACCACACAAAGTCAACTCCTTTTTCAATTGTAAAATACCCATATTTGCTGATTTTAGCTTTTTTTAGAACAGAAAATCAAATCAATTCACGGTCACTAATAAACTGTAAACAGCTGATTGTGAGAGCAGAGGATGGATACCGAACTTCGATTGAAGCGCCACTAACGGGAAATTTTTAAACTATGATTAAAGAAGTCCGCCGTTTAGTTTTAGTTTTTTTTTTGTTAAATTTGTTTAATAATAGGTATATAAATATAATTTCATGTTTTAACACTTAACACTTTAACACATTTCTTAAGAAAGATGGCAAAAATGATCCTGTGTTTGGATATCCGTGGGCAAACTGGACAAGATAACCCATGGATATCAATTGTATTACATCCGTAGGATATAGATATTTTGTACACCTATAGGATACCGACATCCCGTCGGGATATCCGTAGGAAATCAGTTGCGGATATCCCTAGGGTATCCATAATTTGGATCTCTACAGGATATTAATATCCAGTCAGGTCATCCCTGGGATGACCTAGGGATATGTCTATGGGATAATCCCAAATCTGGGACAGCGGGACTATACTAGGATATCCTGAGGATATTGTGTGCTGTCTGGGAGTCGATATCCTTTGTAGATTGCAGGGACAACTCGTGAAAGTTGAGTTGCATTGCAATGTTCAAAGCATACCCTCTTTAATGTAGACATCTTTAACCAGGCATTGAGAGGGGAAAAGCTGGTGCAAATAATCGTGGCCTGAGTAGCAATAATAATGTCCTAGACAATCACACATTGTAAGTGAAATTTTTGAAATAAGTAAATATATGTAATTCCAGTATATTTAAAAGTAATAATATATACTATTGCACAAGACCCCTGAATATTTCTGTTTCATATTTTACAAAATACTGTTTCATTTATTTTACTTAAAGAATTAATAAATATCTTTTCACTTATATTCAATGTACCACTAATTTCATGGGTATTTGAATCTGAGACACTTGTTTGTAAACATAGAGCATACACATTTTTAAGTTTTGTGTTGAATATGGGTTGTACTGTCGACGCAGGCGGCAATCGGGTACAACAAAAAAAATCAAGAGAAAAAAAAAAATAATTAAATAAAAAAATAAAAAAACGTGTTGGTCGCTAATGACCTGGCTTCTGTAGAGGTGGTCACGAATTTATTTAGTGGGCGCCAGTGACCAGGGAATGATTGTGTACCTGGGCCGCCGTCGAACTCTCAGGGTAGGTTCCGATTTGAATTCGGAGCGATCAGAGTCTTGGAGGCGAAGGACCACCCTCCAAGCCGTCAACCAAGACAATTAACAGCGGTCGACCGCAGTCGATGGGGGGACACGAGTGTGAGCAGAAACAAAGAAAGAGAACGCGTACGAACCCGATCAGCTAGGCACTACATAAGGCCTAACTCCCCAGAAAAGGATGCGAGTTCGTTTTCCCCCCAGACGAGCTGATGAATACCCTTACTGCGTGCTCTACCTCTCGTGTTACCCACTCACTACGGCGCACCGAGTGAATTGGGGTGTAGCAGAATTTTCTTAGGCTTGCTGCGCGCCACCTGATGAGGACTACTTAAACGCTGGTTGCCCTGTATCTTTCAGGAATAGTAGCGGTGTAGCTAACTTCTGGCAAGTCTCTGATAGTCGATAAGTTTCGGAACGTCAAATGGCAGATGTGCCAACAAGTAACCATAAAACAAATGGCTATTAAGACTGTCACTATGAGGAAGCTCCACAGTGGCTTCGCTGAGCTCGGAATGGAACCTCGGTACCTAGACGGTTGCTGAGTATGGGCAGTGAGCACAGAGGGCGGCACTATGCGTAACTAACTAACGTGCGAGGAGGCTGTCTGGCAACATCCCGATTTTATAAGAGTAAAAAAAAAAGCGATTAAAAGAAAAAAATAACTGAAATTAAAGCCAAAATAATAACAAAAAAATAATTCAAAAAAAAAAATAATAAAAAAAAACAAAAAACAAAAAAAGTAAATGTGATTAATGATTGCAAGGGTTGAACCTGAATGGGGCTACGTTATTTAATGTAATGTCTCTGATGAAGCAAGGTAATAAAAAAACTTTAATTAGTTTCCTACTGAGGTTTAAGTACAACAAAAAAAAAATAATAAAAAAAATAATTATAAGAAAAGAGTAACGAATAATTGACAGTCCTCCTTTGACTTTCGATCTAATGCACCCTACTTCTCACCTGTGCCGTCGTGTGTACGAATGCGCACTACCCGGGTTACCTAAGTACACTTATTCAGCTAGTAGCTGGGCTTTTCTAGATGTGGTTGATGGAATTAAACAGTAGAGTTCAGTTAGAATAGAGTAATCTCCTTCGATTTATTAAGAGCGTAACTAGTAACTGTGATAGACAGACAAGCATGTACAGAAACACTGTCAAAAGGCAAGTCAATATTTTCGTTGACTTTTTAATAATACTTGTAAAATTACAGATGATGATGAACAAGCTCCCGGTCTATCGTTGTACTTCCTCGACCCTGTGGCAAGCGTAAGCGTCCATACAGAGCTCCCGAACTATGGGTATTAACCTGAGGAAGGCAGACAATAGTAGACTTTGTGACACTTGCCGTCCTCTCTAAGAAGACGCCGGCGTGTCAAAGAATGGAATGAGAATAACAAAACGTAAAGAAGACAATAATACGGAACAGATAGTTTCTTTACCTTTTGCAAAATTTGAATATTGAATGGATTATTTGCACAAGGTTAGATTACCCTGTTGCATACTATACGGTTGCCACTGGACAAGGTTCCCTAGCTTAAGTTAAAAACATTAGTTAACACTCAAGTTATAATTGATTAAATGAGATTAAAATCGAGAGTAAATGTAATATAAAAGTAATGTAAGTATAATGAAATAGCAAAATTCTCGTCTGAAGGTCCTAAGATGCATAAAATAGATTACGTTTCCTAATTACTGATTTTCTCCCCCCGGAACAGAGCTGCGTTTACCGCAGGTTGATACGGGCACGCTCACCTGTTGTGACCAGGTAACTCGGAAGAAAATATACTAAAATGGACCTAACCTAATTAAAACTGGGGTGTGCGTGGCCCCCCAGGTGTGGTGTTGTCCGAGAACGGAACAACTAATTAACTATCTGTGCGAATCCTAATCTAATTTATGTATTGATAATAGTCTGAACTCTTTATAGTACTTTGGGCCCTGTGGCCGACCAGAGGTTTCCCTAAGAGTCCGTAGCGAGCTAGTGAACTATTGATAATAGTAAATGAGACTGTAAAGGTGTATTTGAATATATAGAGTACTAAAGTTACGATGAAGACTCCTTCTGGAGTTGTTAAACAAGTTTTGATCAATGTGTGTATTAACAGGTAAATAAAAGAGAGAATAAAGTACTAGATTATAGAACTGATATAGGTAAGTATCCCTGTCAAAAAATCTCATCAATCCGTATTGAAAATTATCAAAAATTAATAAGTATCTATGAGAACCTATATGGTCAATAAGTTTCTATAAGAGTTAGGTAAAGTTGCTGTTGAAATTGTTATCAGTTTATATCCGAATTGACCAGCAAAATGAGTCAAGCCATATCCATCTGTAAATCCAAACATTTACTTATACCACATCAATGAGAATTTATGAGCACAGTATCTAATGTAATTCGTGCGGCTTTCCGTGATTAAAAGACAAGTGTTTCTTTAAGAAACGAGCTGCATTAGGTTAGAACAGTTTTGATTTGCAATTGAAGATTACAAATTATAATGTTTGAATAGGGATTTATGAGATCAGTTTCTATGAGTATTAATGTTTTTTTTTCAGTAATATATTAAATGTGTTTTCATTTGTTTGAATGGGTAAAAAGAAAGGTCAGTTTTCAACTGCAATTACAAATACAAGTTTAATCGCTTCGAAGGGGTTATATGCGATCGATTTCTAAAAGTATTTATGCTGTTTTCCGAATATAGTTATGATGAGGTTTAATCAGTAACAAATTGTTAACTACTTGTTATGATATGGTCGGAAATTCCAAGTACACATTTAGTATTCCTTCAAGAGGATTGATGAGAGCAGTTTCTACGAGTATCTATTTGTTGTTCCTGTAGTAAATTATATAAGTCTTTATCAGTACAGATTCGGATCTAATTTAAATATGAAAATTATATCAGAATAAAGCAACCAAATATTTTAAACAGTATCTATTTATAAATCCACACATTTACTTATACTATCTCAATGAGAATTTATGAGAACAGTATCTAATTTAAAACGTGCGACTTTCCGTGATTAAATGGCAAGAGTTTCTATAAGAAACGAGCTGCATTAGGTTAGAACAGTTTTGATTTGCAATTGAAGATTCACAATTATAATGTTTGAATAGGGATTTATGAGATCAGTTTCTATGAGTATTAATGTTTTTTTTTCAGTAATATATTAAATGTGTTTTCATTTGTTTGAATGGGTGTCGCTAATTATACTTCACAGTCCTGTCCTCATTATTACCACTTGTAGTAGTGCTAACTTCTACCAATACCGTACAACGTTTAAAGAATTTTTCTTCGCCCGTAGTTATCCTGTCCCTGCGCCGGCCCTGTTGTGTCTTACTCGACGCGCCACCTATCGTGTTCATATCACATCCTCACTTTGTTAATTTGTACCATTCCGTAAACAACGAATTATATAACACAATGGAAAAAACTTCCAAAAAAGTCGAGAAATCGACCAGAAAATGAAAGAAAAATACGAAAATGTTAAAGGAAATTAAGAAGTTACAAAAGAAAATGGAGTTGACTTCGTCAAGCAAGTATCTCATTGAATTTTTAGGTCTTTTAGCTTCCGCAAAATGGCGAACACGGACTAGTTTAAGAGAACTTGAAAAGTGGTATGATCACATGAAGTACCTAAACTTTTCACATGGAAATAGTTCTAGTTAGTCGATTTTATTGCAATGGTAAATCATAATAATAATTATACAAAGTGGTCTGATCACGTGAAGTACCAATACTTTGTTCACCAAGGAATCCAGGGGCGATTTTTAAGGGAGATATATGAGCAATCACTCCCTAAACTAATATAATATACTGCTGGCATAGTATGAAACAATTATAGAAATCATTATCCTTCAGAAATCCATAGATGACAAATGTGTTGCATTTTTCAGGGAAAGCCTGAAGCTGTTCGGCCATTGATAATAATTAGTGTTATCACACGAAGCACTATTTTCCCTTCTTTAAATAACGAGTTCTGCACCACAGATAATCCCTTAATTCAGGTTCTGACTCGGTTTCTAGTCTTGACTGACTCAAGAACCAGTGACTTATCAAATGAGGACGTAGTGCTTATCGAACAACATATTATCGAGCAGGTTAATGACAATATAATTTTTGGGTGAAGACCCACTAGGTAATATGCCTTAAGAACTCCTCACATTTCAGCTCGTTGGGCAGAAATAATTTAAACAGGCGCATTATTATTTGACTTACATTAAGCAATGTCAATACATATTAGGTTTGTAATGGCACCGCACAGTAATCCCAACATTAGAAAGAAACACAAAGAAGGGGGAAGGGGATCGTAGAAACCAGAACGCAGACTCAAGTACCGACACAAGAAGAAGACATCATTATTATTAGAGGGAACAGACAAATATGCTAGTCGACTTAAATCACTTAACGAATGGCAAATACTAACAGATAATTCAATTATCCTATATATGATAAAAGGTATAAAAATAAACTTTTACATCCATCCCAAACCAAAATTGTTTGCCGAAAGTGAATCTGGGCAATGATATATCAAATTTTGAAAAAAGCATCGGTCACCTATTAAATATTGGGGCCAAGTTGTGTTCACAGAAAGGGGGAATTTCTTTCCTCGTATTCTTTTAAACAAAAACCAAGGGTGATTACAGGTTTATTCTAAATTTAAAAACCTAAACAAGTTCGCTAATCCACCTCATTTTAAAATTGAAGATTATCGTACAGTTTTTAAAGCTAATCTCACAGAATTCCCTCCTCACAGCCAGTGACGTGAAAGGGTGTAAAATACTGAGGCAATACTTAGTCAGTTATCCACACTTGGTTTCGCAATCAATAAGGAAAAGAGAGTATTAACACTAAAAGACATGCACATGACAATTTCTAGGCTTCGAATATAATTCGGTAGATATAACAATATCAGTGCCGAGAGAGAAATGCGTCAAAATTTTAAAATTACTGAATAATTTTTTGAAATGTTCTAGTTGTAAAATTCGAAACCTGGCTGAAGTAATTAGTACATTAATAGCTATATGCCCAGGTGTACCCTATAGCTGGTTGTATACAAAAATATTAGAAAGGTAAAAAATGTTAGGTCTTAAAAGGAAGGGAAATTACAAGGGAATAATGATTATCAAACAACAGGTTAAGAAAGACCCACTACGGTGGTCAGTCACATACCAAATGCAAACAGTTCTATGAGATCTTTACATCATCAACTTATTATCTATACCAATGTTTTTACAACAGCTTGGGGTGCTTCCTGTGGAGACAAGATTATTCATGGTTTTTTGGCCTCCGTCATCAGTGATGAACTAAAGTATTTGCCGCTTTATTTACGCAAACCTAAAATTGCCGCCTCTAATAATAATAAGAAAGTTGCTAATTTCATATTGAATATATAAAAAAAAGAAAAAAAAAAGTGTAACTTATTGTGACTTGTTTAATACCTAAATAATCATTTCCAAACATGATAAAAGCAAATAAATAAGAAATAATTAGGTAATTGTAAATATAATATGTATTAAAACAGTTTTCGCCATGATTTTCATGCGACAAAGTCATTAATGGTAGGCTGAAAGTCAATATCTACCGCCCCTAAATATCTGCCACTTTACGCATGTGCGTAATTGGCATATAGGGTAATCTAGCACTGGCCTCCGCAAGAAGCAGCATACCATATGAACTATTTAGAATTTTTGGCTGCTGAAAATGGTCTTAAAGCATTCACAAAAAACATGTGAAACTGCGATATTCTTTCTGAGGGTAGTCAGCATAACGGCCATTTTTTCACATAAACAAGGAGTAAAAATTGAAAATCTAAATACAAAAGCAAGAAACATCTGGCAATATTGTGAACAAAAAGGAATAAAAAGACTATGCTTCTTACATAAACTTAAAACTCAATATAGAAACAGATACAGAATCAAGGAGTCCCTCTGTAGATACTTAGTATGAGATCTCTACCTCTCACTTCAATATTATTTGTAAGAAATTTGGCATGCGAGATATATTTGTAATTCACCCAAATACAAAATGTAAATTATATGTCTCATGGCAACCAGATCCATACTCAATATGTACAGGTTTTACTATTTCTTGGGCCAAGATATTTTTTCTTGTTCTTTTCCTCCATTCTCCATGGTTCCCAAAGTTCTCAACAAGATTATTATTGAAGAGAAAGCTAGGGGGGCAGTGGTAATACCTAAATGGGAAAGCCAACCTTCGTTTCCCTTATTTTAAAACTGGTAGAAAAAGTCAACCCAAATCAGACACCTTTCAGAACATCACAGCCAATGTGGAGGAATATTTCACTGAAGACAGGTCTTTTATCTGACAGTCTTGTTTAAAACTGAACTTCCCGGAAGCTGGAATTCATGCAATAATTGCCTCTATATCTGCGGGACTCTTAAATAGTATGAATTCTCCTACACAAGATGGTGGGAATTTTGTAAAAACAAGCAATAAGTTAACCCATTCGCTTATAATTCAGAACATTTTATACAATTCTTGAACGCATTAAATTTAAAGGGTAAGTCTTATTAAGCAATTAACAGCTGCAAATCGGCTCTTATACCTCAGTTTTCCGATCGCCAATAAAAACGAAGAATTAATAGATTCCTCAAAGGAATCTATAATATAAAACCTCAAGAAGCTAATCTTGTCCCGATATATTTGGAGAAAGCCCACATACAAATTGTTTTCTGAAAATACGAGTCGTAAGTCGGTGACACACTGCTAGCAATTATTTCAGCTCACCAGTTACAAACCTTTTCAAAATAAAATTTAAACATATAAAAAAGTTCGAGGACAGGTTTGAAATATATGTCCCTGATAGAGTTAAGACTACTGGAAAAGGAAGATACCAACCGCTAATCATTATACCCTTCAATGAAAGGACAAATTTGTGCCTTGCGAGTTTACTTACTGCCCACATAGAAAAGACAAAAGATTTCAGAACTACTGATAATGACACATTAATTCTTACCTATAAGAAGCCTCCATAACCCAGCAGCAGTGCAATCAATAAGCAGCTAGGTCAAAAAGGTACTTTTTCAAAAGTGGTGTTGATACGTATTCAAGGGTTGGTATATATTCAAGCTGTACTACTAGACACGCTGCAACCTCAGCGCAGCCCGCAAAAGGTCTGGGTGGTCAAGTAAATTCAGCACTTTTTTAGATTTTTTATAATAAGCCTACCAATATGTCGATACAAACTCATTTCCTCAGGGGATTTTAAAAGACTCGGCTACCTCAAGCCGAGTAGTTATACGAAGTTTTTTATTTTTACTATCAGTATCATTTTGTTCAGCCTTAAATGATAAGACTGCTTGCAGACTTTCTCAAGTCTTGTTTCTAGTATAAACTTTTGTATTCTTATTTTCCAAGTAAGTTTACAGTTAAGTAACTGCGATAACAAGTGTTATCAATTCCTGTAAAACGAAAAACGTGTTTTATATCTACGATAGAAATACATTTATAAAACGTATTTTTTCAAAACAACCCTCCAGCTCTATAGATCGTTTATTTTTTCTCTAAACATCTACAAGTGGTAATAATGAGGACAGGACTGTGAAGTATAATTAACAGATCAAACGACTTACCTGTAAGGAAATTTGATCCTAATTATACGAACAGTCCTGTCCGAAATTATTACACCCCTCCCAAGTGCCCAAAAATGTATACGTATGTATTACGTATAACGAAACCCCCATTGTGATATAAAAACGATCTACAGATACAGGATTCTTTAAACTACAGTGAGGATGTGATATGAACACGATAGGTGGCGCGTCGAGTAAGACACAACAGGGCCGGCGCAGGGACAGGATAACTACGGGCGAAGAAAAATTCTTTAAACGTTGTACGGTATTGGTAGAAGTTAGCACTACTACAAGTGGTAATAATTTCGGACAGGACTGTTCGTATAATTAGGATCAAATTTCCTTACAGGTAAGTCGTTTGATCTGTTAATTCATATCTAATCTAATGTGACCTAAGGAACTGACGTGTGTTTGTTAAAATTAAAAGTAAAGCAGTCTCTTTCACTGCTAACTCATTCATTGCTTCTAGGCTAGAACAAGAACACCCGAGGAAATAAGGACTTTGCAGTATTTTGTGTTTACCACAATATTAGTATTTCTATTTGAAATATGCAATTTAAACTGTACATTTGTCGGCATGCATATCCAAATTAATACTAATAAAAAAGCAAAATGGAAGTTTACAATAAAAATACATCTGTAAAATATACAATTGAAACTGTACATTTGTTGACATGTATATCCACATTAATACTAATAAAAAGACAATGTTGAAATTTACAATAAAAACATGTTGATAAATGGACGGACTGGAACTCTTATGATATTACTTATAGAAAAGTTTAGAATCTCTTTAAAGTTGTATCTGTAATTCCATATGTTTACAGATATAATGGCAAGGGTGCATTTGCAGACACTAAACTGTAGATTTGTTGATGTATATTTCATATAAGTACTCATGAAAGGGCAACATGATAATTCCAAATAGCTCATTCGGAATTACTGTTTCATAACCGATTTAAAACTTAATAAAACAGATAAAATCCTGTCTGTATAATACTAATATAACTTATAGGAACGATAAAACCGCATCACTTTTTTTTTATAAGTTTCTATGTGGAATTTTTGGCAGGGATAGCTCAGGCGTGAGTCTGACGACGTCAGAGCGCCTGGAGCGTCGCGGCGCTCTTATCTCGCTGCCGGCACTTAGTTCGCACCTCTGGGTCGAATGCCTGAGCTTGGGCCGTATGACGTCGATAAAAAGAAATTGCTTACTACTTTTTCCAGCGCTGTAATCCCAGAAGACACCTGTGTCACTCACCACCTTTCGATTATACTCGGACAAGGACTGATTTAAAAGAAAAAGGTAGGGTGGCCAATACGACTAGGCCCTCACCTTAGCACGGATATGAGAATAATTGACTCTGTGAATTTTAGCAGATTATATGAACAAAAAAAAAATTGTCAATCAACGAATAATTAATTACAGAATGATAATAAAGAGAAAAAAATTAGAAGGAATTTAAACTGGTCAAAATAATATGTGAATCTTATTTTATTTTATTTTTATTTTTTTTTTTTTCTTTACGCTGATGACACACTTGGTTGAGTTCGTGCAGAACTAAGCGTCGCGACGTCGAAGATTATGCAAATCTCACTTACGCGCTATGAACAGGCCGATTGCGGCGAATTTTGGCTGGGTGAGAACTTAGCGTTCACTACACTACCCCGAATAAAGTGATCTTTTTTAACAATTACGGTAATTAACGCACTAAATTAAATTGGAATCGCGGAGCGCGTACAGATAACCTATGCGAAGTCTGATGTAAAATGCGGGTGAAGACTGCCCCGAATTTTTGGGGTACGACTCGTTTTGTTGTCTCGAAAGCTTGGGTTAATTTCTGGCGACCAATGGTATTATTTCGTTGCTTGGCTCCCCCTGCCCTCAATAAGTGGTTATCTTTACTTTAGTGTCGTCGTCTTGTTTGTTTTAATTAATTATACGCGAATCGATTGGCGGATGTCCGCGGCATCGACCGCTAATTGAAGCTTAGGCGTTCTGCTAGCCTATGTTCAAGTTTGATTGTTCCACGACCATAGGTGTGGCCGTGGCGACTTTTTAAATGTTGAAGTGCGCTCAGGTGCCTGGAAATGCCCCTCGATTTTCTTTTGAGATTACATTTCTCAGGTGACCGATATTGCGGCCCGCACGCGCCCTCATGCTGGAGGACGGTGTGGTGAATAATACCTGTGGATTTCCACCTGTTGAAAGTCATGAGTTCGCCGAGGCACGTCGATTACCTGTCGCCAGTGGTGACCGCACTTTCGGCTTTTCAAATAAATAGTTCGAGTTGACCTAGGGACTTGAGATTTTTGTGAGATACGCTTTGTTGTTTCTGCTGAAGGCTTACGAAGTTTCGTCGTTCTACGACGACGCTGAGGGCGTCGTATTGGAAAGGACGCTTAACGATGCAAATGAGTGTTTACGTTTTTCATATTGCGTCTTTCTTAGTTCTGCACCCCGCTCGAGCCGGGTGGTCTGAGGGGCGTTAGGTCCGTCGCTTGGGTCATAAATTGTCTTACTTTATGAGCCTCTTGAACCTCTTAACGTTAACTTATGAAGTACTAATGGTTTTACTAAATTGCGTCGTATTGATCCTTGTTGTTTATTAGGTGGTCCTTTGGAGAGATACAGGAGTGGCCTAAAAATATTTTGGGGAAGATTGACGAAAGTTAAACGAAATTTTCGTCAATAGTACCACACAAAATAATATGTCCTGCATTTAAAATATATTCCCCTTCATACACACACTTAGAATTTTTACATTTTTAGTGCTTCACAAATGTTCCATACATTGCAATATGCTTAACCTAAATGTCACTCATGTTTCCTGAAAAAAAAAGTGATTTAAACTACAACCACAGAAGACCTCTTCTGTGCTACAACTGTATATAAATTTAGAGAAATTTTTAAGTTTATTAATATTTAACTAGCCAGACACCATTTATGTCGAAGAAACTGTACTTTTCAAGGGAAAAACTAGATAACCTAAAAAAATATGAATTTTGCTGAATAATGCCATTAACATCTTGCAAATCACTTACAACAAAATCATGCAAACCTTTAGGTCATATATTATTAATGTTATTATTTTTAACGCCAAAAACAACAATAAACAGAACAAAACCAATATAAGTATTCACCATATAAACAAACAAAAAGCCTATAATTAGTTCACGAGTTGTCCACTTTGGCGCTGGCATCTTAAATTCAGACGCCTATTGGTTTTATTTTTGCACATTTATTGTATTGTGGAAAATAGGGAACTAATGATTTTCTTGGTCCAAGGATTTTCTCTATATTAGTGAGGTTATGTTATGAACATGTGATTTTCTTCAAAGAGTTTTCTGCTTAGTTAACTTAGAATAATGTCATCCTGTACTAAGTGCAGTGATGATTCTGCAAAGACGTTAGTATTGTTAGTAACATGCAAATATTGCAGAACAAAATGGCACAGAAGACTTAACAATCAGAATGGAAACTGGCGGCATATCCTTTGGACAATTTAACTCCAGAATCGCGTATCTTGTTGGAATGTTGGAATAGGATATCAGAGGCGTATTTTGTAATGTTGTAGTCAGGGTCGCAGTTAGGAGTTTATAATTTAATTTTGCACAAATCTTCAACTTTAATCAAATTTGCAAAATCACTCTTTCTGAATTGTCTAAAAGTAGTCTTGGTTTGACATAATGCTGAACTTGTCATTTTGTTGATTTTTTTAATCTATTTTCAAAATTACAAAGTATGTAACGGACCACAATAGTCGTGACGTCATGCATGAGGCGGTTAATTTGAATTGCATTCCATGCAGTCTTTGAAGCATGCCTTCTGTACATGTGTTTTAAGGGTCAAAATAAATTACTTAAAAATGTATCTAAGGATTGGTACGTTATTTTTTATATTTAGCTATTGAAACCTAACTACTGATATAAAAATAGAGCTGGATTGTAGGTTTTTTACATGTGGTAATCAATTTTCTCTACCGAAAATTATAAAAAAAAATATTTTCTGGATGGCTATTTCTGCGCATGCGTTTTACAAGTGTCTGGAAAATTATTGGGAACGTAGTTCTTTGATTATTTCTTTGTATTCTAACCTCAAAGCTTGTTTTATTTATTTTCATTTGAAATTGAATTGCTTTCCATTATTTTATACTATTATCATAGGTTTTCAACCTATTTATAACTTCGTGTTTAAATATTTGTAAGTAAGTATTTTCACTTAGAAACGCAAATAAATAAAGAAATTACATATTGATCATTTATTCACAACTTATTTCTATTAAATCTATAAATGATTAAAATAGTTTAAAATTGAACTGTCTAGTAAATACGACATATTCCATGAACATGCTTCATCTGTTAGGGTACGAACATGCCAAAGATGCTACCCAGCTAGAAGTTCATGCCGCAGTTTCAGAAGATGTATCGAAGCCATCAACGTGTAAAACAAACCTATACATTTAAATGTGACCGCACATACCGTGGATGCTAGCAGAGTGAACTGCTCTTAGCACAAATTGATAGCTTCGATGCATCGACTGAAACTGCGGCCTGAACTTCTATATCTGCGTAGCATCTTCGGCATGTTCGTACCTTTACAGAAATATTATAGTGTGCAAAGAGAGCCAGAGCAGCTATATATGATGTCATAACCGTAATCCCCTTGGACAAGTACATTCTGCATCTGTTATATTTTTATCATTATTCAAAAATATCTGAAAACAATTAATTACGTTAAAAGTCAAATATGATAATGTTTTTAAAAAAATGCACACACCTCTACTTTTCAGATTCTATCTCTCTTGCTAGCATGAACTTGTCCCTTAACAATCGGTACTTCGGGATCATAAATCATTCCTTTCACGTGGCTCGCTTCAACAGAACTTTCTGCCTTGACCATGAGTTTTCCTTTATCTTTAAAAAATTGAGCAATCGCAGAAAAATGCAATACGTGTTTTTGAACCATTTTTCAATGCTAAAAATAGGTAAGTATATTGATACATACATATTTAAAAATTACTTTGTTATAATTGCAATCACAAACGTAGGTACTTACGATGCCGTTGAAATATATTATTATTGACTCCAGTACAAATTTGGAATGCAAACGCTTTAAATACTGTAAAATCCTTGAAAATTATAAAAGAAATAATCCACTATACATAACCTTAAATTTCATCTAGCCCACAAACAACCCACACCTATAGACGTTCTACTGCCGTACATTCAAATGGGATCAAAACTGAAGCGCCTCTAGTGGTTGGAAGCGCAAGCGGAGCTATATTGGCGGCCGGCGGGAAGTTTTAAATAATCTTAAATCTCATTTAAATGCTTTTAAAAGCAGTACTATGCCACATTTGATAATTAAATATCAAAATATGACTAGCACAGTTTCAAAGACACTGAAATTATGCTGCAGAAACAAAATATTTTGGGTAATAAAATTAATGATTCAAGAGGTTTGAATAACATATATTAATTAAAACTGAATAGTGGAAGCCCTTCTTTGAAATAATTAATTAATCATGATGATCTAATAAATCACTTTTTACATTATTTTTTATCACTAATTTATTGTAACTAAACGTTACTGCAGTTTCAACACTAAGCGTGTCATTTTCAAATATTTCACATTTCACAAGAGATCCTCGTTTCAAAATGGAACGCTTAATGTTGAAACTGCAGTAAAGTTTACTTACAATACATTAGCGATAAAAAACAAAGTAAAAAGTGTTTTATTAGATCACCATTGTAAAGCACCTTCCGCATAAATAATATCGGCTTTCAAAATGTCGATGACAAACGGTGGATTGTTGATTACTCTTAACCACTTTTTAAAATCTATTGAGGTCTTTAGATGGATGAGGGAACCGATGCTTATGAATCATACTGTCCTCACAATTAATAACACAACATTTTATATCCCATTTCCAAACAATAAACAACTTTGACCATAACTTTGACGTTTGTGACACCACGTCGCTGCCAACTATTTTTTTTGCTACCAACACTATTGATAAAATTACTCTAGAGCGCGACATCTCTGGGTTGGAAGCGCAACTACACTTACATCACGTGACCGTACAAAGTGATTCCATTTGCTTCCATATAAGTTGAAAGTCTATAGGTATGGGTGGTTTGTGATCTAGCCCAGGTAAACAAATAAAAAGATGCAGATATGTTCGACATACGTACACACGCGTGCGCAATAAAAAATTAATTTCTGAAAAAATTTCAAGAGGACTTTAAAAATTACAATTTTATTACAAGAAGGCGCAGCTTTTACAGTTAAAACATTTGTATGATAATTCAATAGTTAAATATTCACAGATTTTCTGAAATTTCAAATTCAATTTTGACCAGTGTCTTATGTACAGTGGTAATAAGGTCGATGTTAGAAATAGGATGGAATAGTTAGAGTGGGAGTGAAACGTCACACTATTTCGGTCCACTACTAAATAAATTATTGTACAAATCAGATTTCTTTGTACATCTGGTAACTCTGTATTGAGTACCAGATTATTTGTTGTTCTCAATCTACCAAATGTGGCATCGCTGTATTCTATTCCAGGAACATATGGGGATTCGATGCGCGCTTAGAAAGGCGCGAACCTTCCCCCTCCCTGAAAGATTCCATTCTAATTGTTTAGTCTTCTGTGAAAATGGTGTAATGCATGTAATGATGGGCGATATCGTGATTTTTCAATCACAACGTAAATCGTTACTGTGATTTTCTTATATTAGTGAATTTTAAACGTGATGTGATCACGACTTTCATAATACGACGTACGGGAGAAATTGTTAATATTATATTGGTCTTGGTTGAACCACGGCAAGCGAACGAAACACGGAAGGAAAGTCGTGATCACGTCACGCTTTTCTGCCAACTTTACTAACAGTCGTTACCTGTGATTTCTTAATATCAGTGATTAAATCACAGTTCGTGATATATCGCCCATCATGCATGTAGCAATCTTTCGGAAACTGAGACGCGTTGTAATGGTCTAAAAAATCCTAAATTAGTGTACATCTGTGAAGACTGTGAATCAAGTGAGATGCAGAGTAGTGATATGAGGGCAACAGATTACATTTCTGTAAAATATTTCAAAGAAGAAATAGAAAAGATAACACACTTAATAAATACCTATAAAAAGCTCAGTAAATTTGCGAAGAGTACGTTTTTAGCTTGTATTATTATTATTATTATTAATCATTTTGATTTGAAATTTTAAGTAGTGATTGTACTTTATAAGAGCTATATTTTTCCAAAATTCCATTGAATATTATTCATTATTTTTGAAAGAAGTGATCTGTTTAGAAATATATAATTTTGCAATATTCAATTTTTTTTAAATAATAATAATTGGAATGAATTATAGTTATGTACTTTTATTGTACAATTCAAAACGAACGTTTTCCTTCTTTTTATTGTTTTCCATATGACTTGTATATTTTGAGATATTCAAAGAAAACCGATGGAAAACTGGGTCTAAAAAATTAAATTGTTTAAATAAACAATACGCCGACCTCGCAGAAACTGCAAAACTGAGTTGTGAACTTAAGTTGACCCCCTGAACACCTTAAAACAGAAAAACTGCCCTGATCAGACAATTCATATTAAAATCCTAATTTGACTCCACTAATCACATTGTCTGATTCATGAATTATTCTCCGCTTACCGTTCGTTAGGCGGCATCATGCCGTGCGTGACGCCATCTGCAGTGTTGCCAACAGAGCTTTCTGAAATTCTCCGCCTACTGCCTTAAAATTCTCCGCAAATCGAAGAAATTCTCCGCCAAAAATAAAATATCAAAATTTTCTATGCAACAAAAAATATATTGATCTTTATTTGCTTCTTAATATGTAATCCATTAGTCCATTACTAATTTGCACAAATTGATATTTTAATTCATCAGTAATGAATTAATAAAACCTGGTTGTGATGAATCACCACAACCAGGTTTGGAGCACGCTTGAAATTAGTGAACTCTATATACATACTGGAATGAGTATGAACAATTAGGAACCTATTGTTCCCTTTCAAAGAAACTTTAGAGACAAGCTAAATTTGGAGGTACTCTGGCTCCCTCTCACTTGTAATATAATTATTCAGGAAACTGAGACAGGTAACCTTCAAACATCAAACCTCCTTGCCTTCAAATATGGCTTTCTCTCTCTCTAAAGTTTCTTCCAGCTCCACATCAAACCTCCTTGCCTTCAAATATGGCTTTCTCTCTCTCTAAAGTTTCTTCCAGCTCCAGCATATCAGCCATGAATAATAAAGACAAGGATTACGGACGTTTACGGGAATTCCGATGAAAACGTGAAGAATTCAGGTGGTGCTAGTAAGACTAGGAAAAATGTCATTATAGTTAATGAGCAGCTCGCGTTCCAGTGTCCTAAATGTCATTAGCCAATGAGCAGCTCGCGTTCCAGTGTGCTCGTGAGCACTGCCACCATCTATAACGTTCTCTTCTTTCTTCCAGTTTCACGGACATGTTGAAAGTACGGCGTGCGTTATCCTTGTCTATAGTATTCATGCTATCGGTCCTCACTCCAATATAGTATCGAGCTCACTACTTGAGATCATTGGTCGACAACCGGCCTCTGTTGACCCTTAATTAAACTGAATGCACACATATCGCCATCTGTTATCATTTACATAAACTCCTAAACTGGAAGAAAACAGAGAGGTAGATTATTTTGTTATTTGGTTTAATAAGGAAATAATTATAAATTCTGTCACCCTATATCAGGGTGTACTAAATCCCTATATTCTCCGCCAATTCTCCGTCAAAAAGGCATTCTCCTCCAGATTCTCCGCAGGCAGTCAAATTCTCCGAAAAGCGGAGAATTCTCCGGCAATTGGCAACACTGGCCATCTGCCCTGCCATCTGTCCATGGACATCTGTCGCTGGTCGCAGAGAATCCGGTCCAATCAAATCCAGGTATTTTTGAAATCCTTGATCTTTATTGGTTGTTTACTGATTCTGTTCACTTTGTTGAGCACGAAAGAAAATAGCTAATGCTGACACATCCAGCGTTGCCACATTTGGTAGATTCCTACTTTTTTTAGGAGAATTTTAAGGAGTTGTATAAAGTTTGGTCGGTAAAATTAGCTGGTAGGTTTCTGATATATTTTGGCCGGTATATTATTATAGTTAAGAGTTTTGCTTAGCATTAACATGTATTTTATTAAAAATGTTAATGATTGTTTTTCGGTTCTGTTTTTTCTGTGCTAGTTTTAAGATACATACATAGGCAATAATTATGTTTTGTAATATAGTTTAACTTTTGACATGAATAAATCAATTTTATGACTATCCTGGATTCCTGAAGTGTACTTTTCCCTTCCTGTGTCATTTTCCGTTTTACCTTAATTTTTTATATTTTTGTTATCTATTTAAAATTAATTAGACTATATAATTAGATAAAAAAATTCAATAACAACTTCTTAAAAATTGCTTTAGTAGATTTTTTGTAGATTCAAACAAAGAAATTAGTAAATTCGCACGAAGAAATGTGGCAACGCTGAACACATTTCACAAATCAATACTTGAATACTTTTTATGTTTTGTTTTGATGCCAGTAACCAATGGTAACGCTGTGTTTTATAAATCAGGTTGCATTGTACATATCGTAAGCAGTAAGCGCGGCAGTTTGGAGATTGCAATACTTGTTCTCTTGTTACATATTTGTTGTATGTGAAAAATGGGTAACCAAGAAAGAATATGTGGACTTTGTTTGAAGATGTGTGATAATTTTGAAGCTATAGAAGGAGATCTGAAAGACGTCTTGGATGTCGTTCTAGCACAAATGGTAAGTGTCAGTTACAAGGGGGAAGTTTATAGTGATGGGTAAAAGCAGTTATTTTTTAATAACTGTTTCAACTGCTACTGCTATTTTGAAATAACAGTTTAAAATAACAGTTTAAAAATAACAGATCGATGAGAAGTGCTAGAATGCGCATACCGCAGCGCGCAGTTTGCAAATGTTATTTTAGAGACGTTATATTATACATCATGCTGCTGTCGCTGCTGCTTATCTGTTATTTTCTCACCTGTTATTTTTGAACGGAAATAACAGTCTGTTAATACTATTTACAAATAACAGTTATAAAATAACAGGTTGTTAAATAGCAACTCATCTCTAGAAGTTTATGTGTGTGAATAAATTTGGTGGAATTCGATATTTATAAACTACGAAAGCGTAGAAAGGACATGTATAAAATATTTTATAATTGTCAGTTTAAACTTACAATTATACATAATTGTAATTTTAAACTTACAATTATTCATAATTGTCACTTTAAATTATGTATAATTAGGCAAGTTCAAACTGACAATTATACATAATTGTAAGATTAAACTTGCAATTATATATAATTGTAAGCTTAAAGTGACAATTATAAAACAATTTTCGCAGAAAATATTTTTTATAATTGTCAGTTTAAAGTGACAATTATGTATTATTGCAAGTTCAAACTTACAATTATTTATAATAATTGCAACTTTAAACTTGCAATTATACATAATTGTAGTTTGAAGTGACAATTATGTATCATTGTAAGTTTAAAGTTGCAATTATACATAATTGTAAGTTTAAAGTGACAATTATAAAATATTTTCAACTATGTCCATTCTACGCTTTCGTAATAAACACATTATTTTAATGTGGATTCATGCTAAACCCAAATTAATTTATATTTAGAAATAAAAAGAAAATTTTATACCAATCATTATTAGCCAATCGGACACGTTTATTTTGTCATTGTTGCTATAACCATTAAATTTTTGGAAATCTTACTTACTCATGACCACCTGCCTATAGGGGAAATTTCTCAGCAATGATTAGACAATATAGTGTTTATATGATGAAAAATATTTTTATATTTATTTTACATTAAATTAGTGCAATTCTGACTTACTATGTGTCTTTACAACATGATTAACTATAATTCCAAATGCTTTAAAAGTTCCACTTTTACATCTTCTTTCCTCAGTGGCGAATAAAGCACAGAGCCGTTGGTTTTTTCACTATAAGTATGTCTGTGTTTCATAAAATACAAATAATACTGTGACACCAATTTATTCTTTTGGACGCTAGATTTGAGGTCAAAACAAGGCACAACTTCACGAGGAATGATAGTAATCTCCTGAAATAGATTTTCTTGCTCAATGATTTAATCCCGATTCTTCCACTAGATATATGTCAAATACTTTACATTTTTCTGATAGGCTTTGATGTGCTCAGATTCTTTGCAAAAAGAACAGAGTCTGTATGGTTTGCTGTTCATTTTATTAACAATTTTTTGGTTGACTGTCATGTTGCTTGCTTGCTGTCGTTAGAAACTACAACACATCTTTCATATTGACTTATGATTCCATGGCTAATTATTAGCGATTTTTTAGGCAATATTATTTGTCACCACTTTAAATCACAGCAAAAATATCATTTCATCTCGGTTTCCCTTTACTATAGTATAAAGATTGTATACGAAATAAATTATTATGACTAATATTAATTTGCTATATTATTTTTATGCGACTAGAGCTTAGGGAATATAACAAATAAGTATACTAAACTTGTTTTAATTTTCCTTCACTCTCATTATCACTTACCTTATACTAGCGTTCCCCTGAATCCTAGAGTATGAAAAATATAAACAATCAATATATTTTTTACCATATTTTATCTACTATTAAATATTTCATTTTACTAAGACATGAGGAAACCACATAAAAAAATAAAAACCAAAAGAATTGCAATCAAAACCATACACCATTTTTCATAATATATTTATATGTACTTTTCCCTTTTCTGTAGTAAGAAAAAATTATGTAATATAGGTGTAATATATTTATTTTAGGCAATTATTTACACATATGTACCTGAAGTTTCGAACGTTCACTTGAACGAATATCATATGAAAAGGAAAAATTAATAAAAACTTCAAATCGACTTGGACGTACCATTTTTCTGGTAATATTTGCTGACAACGATACTATCTTTACCAGCAAATATTACCCAAAAAATGGCACAGCTAATTCGATTAACTGGAAATTTTCATATGGAATTCGTTCAAGTGAACGTTCGAAACTTCAAATACATATTTACACCTTATTTTTACTAGAATGCGGGGAAAGTAAATAAACAAAAATTAATAACAGAAGTTTTTAGTATAATATATTTATTTTAGACAATTATTTATAACTTATTTTACTAGAACGCGGGGAAACCCAATGGACACAAGTACGTTTAATAAACGTTTTTAAAACATTGTAGTCATTGATTATACCTTTTACGTTGAAATTTTCAACGTTTCATTTGATTGAAAATTTCAACGTTTAAAATACGTTACTTCTACACGCATTTTTAACCATTAGTGGAAGAAAATACTGGAATAAAACGTTTTAGTAAGCACGTTTTTTTCACAAATATGTAATAACATATAAAACACATTTATAATGTAAGGAGTTTTAACGACTCGCTAAAGACAACGTTTATGAAACGAAAAAGTTTAATGTTTTTTATTAGGTATATTTAATATGGCGATTCAAACGTTTTATTTAAAGAAAAAAAAAAACGTTAAAATAACTGTTGTTTCCAACTTACTAAATGCAAGAGAATTTTAAATCCACTGGTGAAATAGATGGTAGAAGATTACGTTATTTAAACATTTTTCTACGAATCTATTTCAACGTATAAAATTAGGCTGTAAAATTTTATATTTAAATAAAACCTATAAAATACGTTACTCCTAGACACATTCCCAACCTGTAGTGGAAGGGAATACTGAAATAAAACGTTTTAATTACGTTTCTTTTACTGATATATTAACGTATAATACATGTTCATAATATGACAAATTGTAACAACCCGCGGTTGTGAAACGAGAAAATTAAACAGTTTTTTTATTGCATTAATCAAACAGAGCAATTGAAATATGTTTTATTTGAAAGAAAAAAAAATTTATACGATATTAAAATAACTGATGCTTTCAACTTATTAAAATGCACTGACGTTCTAAATCTAAATTTAGAGGTGAAATTTTTTTTGGATTTCTATTTGCACCAATGAGGCGATAAAAAGTAGTGATCGTGGAGTCCGAAGGGATATCCTTGTATTTTAGTATGAAGTACGTCCGTGATGACCTCAGGAAAGAGCGCCAAAAAGTGCTCCCGCCTGAGTGGAAAATTTACCTTGAGCCGCCCCCTGAATATAACATGATAACATAGATTACAATGTTCAAATTCTTTCAGGGAGCATCGATTTATTTGGATGGATCTTATAACGATCAGGTTAAAGATCATTGTTCTGTGGCTTGGCCGAGATAGCATAAAAGAGTTTTATGCTATCTGTTTGTTAGGTTAAGCACCCACTGGTTTTATGATAACACCCAGCAGGTGTTTAACCTATTAATTGTCCATTTGTCTACATGGCGGTTCATCCTGTAACATATCATATATATATATGTATATTGGAAAATGGAGACCTAGAGCCTGTTTAATTTCATTTAATTAACGTACATAATTAGTGAATATTTAACGGTATTAAAACCTTTAATAAAACGTTTATATTCTACATTTACTTTCGTTTCATAAACGTTGAATATTAACGAATATTTATCGCGTTTTTTTAATGTTATTCAATCGTTATCTATGATGTTTAAAAGACGTTTATATTTGGTTAATAAGTTCGTTTTTCCGCGCGACATTTTTTCGTTGAATCAACCGTTGTTAAAACCCCTAGAACAACGTGTGGTTTTCAATCCTTTTTAACGTTTATTAAACGTACGTGTGCCCATTGGGAAGTAAATGAACATAAATTAATAACTAAAGTTTTTTATAATGTAATAACAAAGTAACATAAATAAGTAGATTAAATTTTTTTAAACGTAATTTTGATTTTCTTAACATCAATTCCTGTTTTGGATGCAGATTCTTTTAACCAAAAAGCAATCGTGTTTTTACCGACAAGACTATTCTTATACTAGTCTGGGGCCCAACAGTACGAAATCGCTCTAAATTCCAAGTAACCTGTTCCGACATGACATACATTTTTCAACTTCAGATTTGCAAAAAGGGTTATACAGGACACCAGAAATGACTTGTCGGATTCTTATCAGCTCTTGCATAACTTCTTAAATGATAAGAAAAGAGACGAAATGATAATTCTTAAAAAAATGTTTTTTAATACATAACACGTCCTGTAAAAGAAACTATGAGTGCTATCCATCTAATTTTTTTATAGTATACACTAAAGACATAAGCGCTTGGATGAGGCTCGATGGCACTGTTTAAATATGTTTAGTTTTTTGGGAAAAAAATATGAAATCTGTAACTATAAAATATTGTAGTAAGAATTTCAACATACGAGCAAGTACTTCAATTTTAAATTTTTTGTGTATAAACTATGCTAACAAACATACCCAATATATTGAAAATGTTTTTAAGACAAGAACTAAGTTGATATTGCATATAGTATTCGAGTTGTGAATTTTTAAAATGGGTGCATGATGCGGCGCATGTAATAAAGGCGACAGCTCTCCTAAAATTCATAAAGCGCATGAAAACAGTTTACAGTGAAATTAGCTGGTATGTTTATGTTTACTAGGCGTATGTACTTATGTATATAGTGTGAAGTTATTTGTCTTAACATTTTAACATTATAAAAACTATTTGTGTTTGATTGTTTGAGTTAGAATCACCATTCTGGAATATTCCAGAGTACTCTCGAATTTTCTGGAATATTACAGAAGTTTAATCTTAAAAGTTTATGTCGTGCAAATACACTTATTGTAGAGATCAAGCTGTATCTCCTGTTCTACTAGACCGATTTTCATAAAACTTAGTCTAGGCCGATTTCGATGAAATAAGAACTAAATGTTACTCCAATCTTAGATGAACCTGATTGGTTCAGTAGTTTCTGCGTGATGCGCGTTCAAACAGACAAGCAGACAAACAGAAAAATTCCAAAATCTGTCTTAATGTATTCCATTACACATCTTACATCCCCTACATCAGTATTTTTCAAATATTTTCAATGTACATACACGTCAACTTTACAAATGTATTATACGTATACGTTTGAAAATTATTAAAAGGTAACATAATTTAATAAAAGTAATTTAAGCTCCCTCCCAGCAACGGAAGACGCTTTTCAACAACATGTTGCAAATATTACTTTTTTTAAACAGTGTTGTGAACTGTCATTCAAATTACCTCTTGCACAAAATTTTGGATGCAGAATTGGAAATCAAGAGTTGGTACCGATAATGTCGACAAAAAAAAGTTTATCTGAACTTAAATTAAAAAGTGCAACTGTAAAATAAAATGCGACACAAAATGTTCTTGTGAGTGGTATTCAGTTGCGTGCTCGTGTGCTGCTTTTCTTGAAAATTGTTTTAAGGGAAAAAGCAATATGCATCATTTTATAATGATAATGATTCTGACTAAAATGTTAGAATAGTTATACACAAAAATTACATAATATACAACATTTAAAATATCTCCCTTTTCTACTTTCTATTAAATATGCTAAATACCTAAAATAATATTTCTCACTAATGTTTTAGTTCTTAAACAATATAAAAACGAGTAGAAGTTGTACTCGGGCATGGCCAATTGCGAATACCTATTTGATTAACATTTTGCTCGAACACACAATTCACTTTGTATCGATTATTATTTTTTTAAATGAGTGGCCGCAATCGGTAACGCCCGACTACTACTTTCATTCGTTTTGTTGTATTATTAACATAAAATAATTCAAATTTGCAATTATATTGAACAATATAGTGCTTTTTACTGTTACACTGTACCAATTATCATGTAGACTATTTTTATTTTAATGCTGCATAATTACGCGCCTCATAAAAAAATCATAAACAAAAAACTGTATACGTTATCGACAGGATCTTTTTTAAAAAAACTTTTTCAATATATGGACTATATTTGGTAAGCAATTGTATATAAGAATTTCATAAATTTAACGTAGTTGTCCGCATATCGAAATTTTTAGAACGTAAATATCAACCTTTTGATTTTAATTATTTTTTTCCAAAAAAAATATTCTTTTCAAAAATACCAATAGCTTAGTTAGAATCACGTATATCTTTTGAGTATACATACCAAAAATCAGATCCGTAGGTTACATAGTTTTTGTTTTAACGGAGAATAACCATCGTAAAACATAATTTTGCAATTATCAATCCGCCATCTTTTTTGCGATTTCTGAAGTTGCGCAAGAGCAAAAATTAATCCGACAAGTGTTTTCTAGTGCCCGAGGTAATGCTCTCTTCATTACTTATATCAACATTTGTACGTCATGTCGGAACAGGTCATCTCGATTTTGGAGTGCTTGGACCCCGGACTATACCATCCTTTTGAAAAATTTTCATTCCAGTTTGGATTGGGGATCACAAACAATCTATCCAGTGTTAGATCTCCATGTTTTTCTATAAATTTTTCAAATAGTCATACAGAGCATTCATCAAGATTTTTGTGTTTCTTACCGACCACTTACTATCGGCTAGTTTTCTTCTTGATCCGTCTTGAGTTGTTATATTCAATTTTTTCTGTGAACTCTCCCTTATGGTCTATTTGTTTACGAAAATGTTCCACTTTAGCCATTGTCCCTTCACCACCCCTCCACGCGAGTTCGTGTCATATTACGTAACATTCGCTGCAAACTAGCAGATTCATTTTCATCCCATATTTTTATAATTTTAATATATTCTTCATTAGTAGAAGCAGCAGCACTACTTTTTCTATTTGTGGAGTATCTTTGCAATTGCCGGCGTTTCGCATCACAAGCAGCTCTTGTTGCAAGAAACTCGACGTCTGAGAAAGGATTAAATTTGAGCTGATATTTGATGAAGCACATTTCTCGAAGTTGTTTTGCCGATGAATTCCACATAACCTGAAATAATATTACATTTGTGAATTCTAACCTCTCTATCTAACAAAAATATTTTAATGGTATTTAAAATAAACAACAATTTTTATAACCTTCACAGCAGATTCTTTATAATCTTCCGAGTTTGTTTTCTTCATATTAAATCCCTGATCCTCCAAAATTGCAGCCAGTTCTATGACGGAGGTTCCTCCTTCAATTTTGTATGATTTTTCTTGGCAAAATTCTAGAGATTGTTTCCATATAGTTGCCTTAGATCTTTTCGTATTTGTTGGAATTAGTTTGCCCACCTCTTTTCTAATTATCTCAGTATTTTCCAGATTTTGAAAACATTTCTAAAGTTTTTTTTTGTCAAGTAATTTTGTCTAAAATTTTCTTACCGCATCTTCCTCGCTCTTGAATTAAAACTCCGGAAATTTTTCAAGCACTAGGGAGATTACAAGTGATAAATTCCTGATTTTTCACACTGATTTTCATGCACACGGATGAAGACATATCAGGAACCTGGTCCGGATCACCATTTTTCGAGAACCGGAGCGGAACCCTTATTTTTTCTGGACCGGAACCGTAACTTAAACCTCATTTTATTTTACGCTAGTACCGGAACCAAAGTCCCTAAAAATAATTTCAGTATTTTCCGGTTCCATTTCAAAGCACCACGATCATGCATATTTGTTTGTACTTTGTTCTGTAACTGTACTATGCCTAACCTACTACCACTCCCACCCGCCAGTTGAAGTGTTAACCTTGCCTTGCTCCTTTCTTGCATTGCGACATTTACGCCAATATTTATCACTGTTCTCTGTTCTCCAGTTAAGTTCTCCAGTACCAAATGTATATATTGTGCCAAGTTCACGAACCCAAAACGGACATATAAACAGGGACCTGAACCAGGCCGCTATTTTTCGATAACCGGATTTTTTACTCAGAACCGGAACCATTATTCCAATTTTACTCGGAACCAGAATCGTACCGGAACCACTTTCATTTCAGTCCAGGTCCTTGAGTCATTAACTTAATTTATGGTTGGTTATTTTTTAACTTCTTAAATTAATATCTTAATTTGCCAAGGGCCATACCGCCAGTATCAATTTTTTGGTGTTTTATTTTTGTGTGCGTCTAACATAAAAAAGTATACACGATGATAATCACGACGTAATTGGTACTACCGAAGCCAATAAATGTCATTTTTTTCTTTTTAACGAACATTATTCCTATCTAATTTCAATTAAATGTTTTACATGAACATTCACTTTCACTAAAGTTTAAAGTTAATTTAAAATAAGTTAATTAGTTCGCATGAATCCACCGTTAGTTGTGTTTCAGTTAATTTTGTTTTAGGATTTAACTGAAATACAGGAGCCTGTCATGTGTGCGCAGTGTACAGAAATGCTTATAAAATGTTTTGAGTTTAAAGCAGAGTGCCTCAATACACACGATTATATGTTTCCATTTGTTAACAACAAGGACAATGTTAAGCTGGATTTAAAAGATGTCTATCTGAGCAAAAATGAGAATGGTACTGGTGTTTCAAAAGATCAAGACGTTTGTGGATTTTGCATGGATCCAGTTGAAAATAGTTCTGCTATATCCCTTAATATCGAGGAGGGAGATGTTATATTAAAGAAAATGGTAGAAAAATGTCTTCCAGAATTGGTATGTATCAATATATGGATTTAGAATTACTATTCTAGACTATTTGGTAACTAATTTTCAAATTTTGAAAATTTTGCTTGAATTGGTTTGCGATCATTTGCGAATATATGTGATTGTGATTTTTTCGTTCGTGATGCAGTAGTTTTTAAAAAATGCCCACGCAAAACCCGAGATGTTGGGGTCTTGAACGAGCATTTTTCAAAAATTATTGCGTCACAAACGAAAAAGGCACAATCGCATATATTTGCAAATGAATTGCAAACTAATTCGAGTAAAATTTTCAAAAATGGGTGCTAACTTCATGCACATTTGCTTCATACACCAGAAATGCTTCATATTTTTACCTCTTTTTTTTGAATCATGGGTTATAATGTTTAAACACAGTACATACATTGTTTATTTCAAAAATCATGTATAGTATTGTATAGTCCAGACAACAGAGAACATTTTATAGTGAAACCCACAAAAACTTGCAAAATGAATATATTTTTTTAATGAGTTCGTGAAAGTGTATAGAATCATATCCTGAAAAGTTTACATTCCGCTCGGATGCGGAACAAAAAGAAAGTGAAGAAAAAATTTTTTTTCATCCATTTTTTCAAAATTTTGAAATTAAGTCAGGGCAGGAAAAAATAAAAAATATAGGTGAATAGACCACGTGTTTCTGAATAAAAGATATCCTAATAAAATTTATCGCTAAACCTACATTATTCCTGGAAAAATATAGTGAGTGACTTTGTCACTCTGCACGACATCTTATGGAACCTCTAAAAATTCTTAGCGGTTCCAACAGGTAAAATAAAGCTTCTTTCTCTTTCTGATTACACATTTTAACATTTTTCTTAGTGAATAGGAGGATAAATAGTGAGTATGGAGGGAAAATATATGATTATGAACACATACACAGACACCACACATAGCCGCTGAATTGCTCGCATGAATTTTTACGTGCCTTTACTGTATTGTGTTTATTACATGTACACCTATCCACATTTCAGCTATATCCAATGGATTCCTTATACATTTGTTAATGTATTGGAAAAGTTCCAAAATTTATATTCAAAACAATCAAAGATATTTTCATAGTTATAAGGTTAAGATCGTAATCACAATTTCTTATCATGATCTGATTGATCATATTTTCGAAAAGAATGCATACAAGTAAACGAATTTGTGTTTGAACATTCAAAAAGTATACAATCTTCCCGAAATAGTGATATTTTATTTTTTCCAATGGGTCAAGTTCTCGGTAAGTTACAGCCTCCAATTATATTTATCAAGAAAATCATCAAGCAAGGAAATTAAAGTGATTTGAAATATACTTTTTTGTGAACACGTTAGTACAACTTCATAAACCACAATAATCATAAAGTGTACGTACTTTTTAATAGTTCTCAATGAAGAAAGAATTTTTTTGAAGGGCTTTTATTTTTTTCTATATTTTTTATTGCGACGATTGAGTTCGGGCGTGAAATATATTTATTTATTTATTATTCATTACGGGTTAGCCCAATTACAGATAAAACATTAAAAAATATGCTTAAAGAACAGTTAATAAATTAATTACAAAAAAAAAGAATAAACACATTTAAAAACAACACTGAAAGATATAGAATTAACATAAATAAATGACTCAGATCAGGGATATGAAAAGCAAACATTAACTTATATAAAATATCTTAAAGCTATAAATAATAATCACATCAAATGTCTTTTCAACTTATCGACTGAGGTATTAAAAATATCCAGTCGAGTATTATTAGCATTTCTTACAATTCTACTCATTCCTAAATTAGAACCATATAAGGTTCGATGATTCTGAATAAAAAATGTATAAGTTTCTCTTAAATGTCTCTGGGGAACATAGAAGTCTATTGAAGAGAGTAATTCAGGCGAGTCAATAATGCCATTGCTAATTTTGGATGCCAAGACAATATCTGCGTTGATTCTGCGTTGTTCCAAGTTGCAAATATTTAAAATTACATTATAATTAATATTGTCCGTAGCCATGTTGACCTTATATGCAGCAAAGGTGTGGCTTTATCTGTACAAGGTGCTCCAGGAAGTAACAGAAGAAGATATAAAAGAGTTTTTGAAAAGAAAAACTGGCAACCCGGTTGAAGAATTTATTGTTAAGGACCTTACGGAACCAGGAAGGTTAAAATCTTACATGGTTGCAGCTGATTTTAAGTACAAGGACAATTTTTACAATCCTTCATTTTGGCCAAAAGGTGTATATTATAGAAGATTTGATTTTAAAAAACATTATGAGAAGTATAACACAAGGAGCGTTATTGATAATAACACCGTGGAGAGACCAAACTCTTTTTTAGAAGTAGTGAACTAATAATAAATGAACCAGATAGAAAGGGTATAACTCCAAGCAAAAAATTTGCAACAAAACAAACTGTAAATATCATGCATTTTAATATTCAGGGAATTTTTGCCAAAGCTGAAGAGCTGGAAATAATATTTAATCTACATAATATAGATATCTGTTGTATATCTGAGCATTGGCTTAAGTTCTATGAATTACCACTATTTAAGCTAAATAATTTCATATTGCTCAATAGCTATTGTCGTGAAAATTTTAATCATGGAGGAGTGTGTATATTTGTAAAGGCAGACTATTATTCCAATGTTAAAGCTGTGCATTATGACGGTAGTGTGGAAAAACATTTTGAAGCAACAATAATTAATATGGATGTTCCAGACAGTGCAGGAAAACTATTTGTAATAAGTGTATATAGAACACCAGACAGTGATTTTAGCATATTTATTGACAAATTGTATGATCTAATGTGCCAAATATATAAAAGTAATCACCATTATGTACTCTGCGGTGATGTTAATGTAAATTTTCTCTCTGTAAATAATCATTCCAAAGAAATGATCAACCTTTTAAGTGAATTTGGCAAGGAAAACCATATAAAAGATCCTACACGGACTACCAATAGAAGCTCTACTTGTATCGATGTAGTATTTTCCAACTTAGAAACACACTCACCTGTCTTAGTAAAAGATAATCACATATCAGATCATACATTTCAATTGTGTTCTTTTATTTTTCCAATCAACATAAATTATGTAAATGAAGTGATATTTAGGCGTGATATTTCCGAGGCAAATTTACTAACATTTAAGAACCTTATAAAAACCGAGCAATGGACAGAAATGTATAATTTCACTAGTTTGGATGAAAAGTTTGATGCTTTTTATACAACTTTTAAGTATCACTATAATAATGCTTTTCCTTATAAAAAAATTAAAATAAATAAAAGTAAAAAAGTTTGGTTTACAACAGAAATTAAAGAAATGCATAAGATGTTATGTGAAATGGCAAAATAGTTAAAATCAGTACTAATGTGAACCTTAAAGTTAGATATAAGCAATTTAAGACTTTATATAAGGAGAAGGTAAAACAAGCTAAAAATAACTATAACAATGAGAGATTACGCAATGTACAAAATGTGGTAAAAGAAAGTTGGAAAATTATTAATGATGCAAAGGGTACGTCAAGCAAAAGCACTACTAGTCAATTGAATATAAATGACAAAAAAATAACTAAATTAAATGATATATGTAACAGTTTTAATGATTTTTTTTTGGATATGCCTAATCATAAGCCAAACACAGATAAATTAAACTTATCTCCACATTACCATCATTCATTTTATCTATATCCAACTACCCCTCATGAAATTGAAAGCATTATTATGAGAACCACGCTAAAACCATCCTCAGGTATTGATGAAATCTGTGGAAAGGCAATTAAAGCTGTAAAAGATTTAATAAGTGAACCATTGTCATACATAATAAACGAATCTTTTGATGCAGGACAATATCCAAGTTCAATTAAGATATCCAAATCGGTACCTATATTTAAGAACAAAGGATCCAGAGAAGATATGTGTAACTATCGAAATGTATGTCTGCAATCTCAATTAGCAAAAATAATAGATTTTGCTTTTAACTCGAGACTAAATAACTTTGTCGAAACTCACAAATTATTACATAACTGTCAAAATGGATTCAGACAGAAAAAATCTACATCCACTGCTCTAACTGAGTTCTGTCCAAAACCGAACCTCAAAAAAGTTAGGGCTTAAAGTATCACGTAAAAGTCCTGTAACTAGCGCCATCTATAAAATATGGCATCGGCAATATCACCATTGTAATTAGCGACCTGAAAAACATATTGTTACCAACTTTGAAGTAGATACGTTTAATGGTCTCCAAGATAGAGACAAATTACGAATACAATTTTTTTACTTTGCCACCCTGTATCTTGAAAACGAAAAGAGTTAGACCACTACTTTTTGAGTTAAATCGACTTGGTTTGATGTCAAGTATCTACGGCTAAGCGTTGTCCCAATCTTCTCGAAACACCTTGTATATCTAAATCACGTATTACTTTTACATTTTCAATTAGTGCATCCTTAATTACATACGAATTTATTGATGGAGATATCTCTTTACTGAACTGGATATATTTGCATTTTGAAACATTCAATGTTAATTTTTTGCGCTTACACCAATCCTGAAATCTGGTAATCTCATCTTGTAATTCTACAATAGAGGTGGAATCTTTAATTTCTTTAAATATTTTTAAGTCATCTGCATACATAGTACCTGACTATATAAGAAGCATTCTACAACATCGTTAATAAATAGATTGAACAACAAAGTTGCCAAGTGCGGCCCTTGAGGAACACCTGACCTAACTTGAATTTCATGTGAATAATAGTTTTTAACTTTTACAACTTGAACTCGGTAACTTAAATATGATTTTAACCATTTCAAGAGACTGCCGTGAATATATCGAGATAATTCGTTTAGAATATAAGTCTATTTTTCCCATCCATCCTTTGCTTGTATTGTTTAAAACCAAAAAGCATCAGAAAGCTACAATTTCCATCTTTTACATGAACCAACAGTCATAGATTGAACAAATTCTGATTTAGTGACATGTAATTCAGTGCGTCAGTGTCACAGTCATACGTATTCAAGTGCATGCACGCATGGATCTTGCTCCGAGTTATAATGTCAGACTTGACTATTTTTTTTTTTCGGAAAACCGTGGATTTATCCATCTGCATTTTTTATTTTTTCCTAGCTTGACTTAATTTCAAAATTTGTAAAAAATGGATGAAGAAAAATTTTTTTTCACTTTTTTTTTATGTTCTGCATCCAAACGAAATGTAAACTTTTCAGTATATTATTCTATACACTTTCACCCATTTTGTTTGGAATCACCCCCATAGTTTAGGTCTGATTTAGATCGTTTTTTTTTTTAATGTAGAACTCTGAAAAGTGCAATCTTGTGACACATTAAATTTTATAAAACGTAGAAGGTCGACCTACTGCTTTTTTTTTTATGTGGAAAATAAAATGATGAAATTTTAATTAGCGATTTTTTTATTTCAAATGTGAGTACACCAATAGATTCGGCATTTCTTCAAATCGGATTGTATCAAATTTCGTGAAAGAAATACCTCTTTTTGAATTTTCCCAGAAATAAAAAATCTGAAATTGCCAATGAAAATCTGCACAAGATTGCGTATTTAAAAAAGTGCCTTGACTCAAACCAATGGCAAGGGAATGTTTAATGGTCAATTTATGTAAGTTTCACTTACTTAAATTTCTGATCGTAATAATAATTGTCACACAAATGTTAAGTTAGATATTATTAAAATTGTTGGTGATAATGAGATCTCCATCAAAAGAATCAGCTCGCAAATTTAATATTTATAGCAATATCTGGAACAAGATGAAGGGTTGTGGGTAAATGTGGGATAACTAGGTAAAGCAATCAAGTAAGAATCCATAAAGTTGGAATATAGTGTATGTTCAAGAAGCCAAGGTCTCAAAATTTTTTCTACACCCACGTATTTTTTTTCCAGTATCAATAATGTCATTATCCGCCCATTGGCAGCACTGGTTATGGGCATACACTTACACAGTGATGCACGTGCGTACAGACATAACATGATTGAAAGCAAGATTTTCTTAAGATTTCCTCGGATTTCTTTCTGGATGTACACCAGATTTCCTTTGCGGATTGCCCCTCGGGTACACCATAGTAAAAAATCGGTAAAGGTATTTACCCAAATCTTCCCTCTCTGTTTATCATACTTTTCATTATTTTTTTAGGATGACCACCCTCTATATTTTTCATATTTTTCTTTGACAGTTATGTTAACTGCATGTGAAATGTTATCGTCCTACGTCACATATTTTTATTTTATTCTTTGGATGACCGCCCTGTGCATGTTTTGTGCAGTTGTGTGAAATATTATTCCTCACATTTTTTTATAAATTTTTTAAAGGTGACCACCCTGTACAATTTTTTTTTATATATTTATATCTTTGACACGTGTTAAATGCGTGCCAAATATTATTTTTTCTCATTTTCATTTTAAAAAGATTTTCTAAGGGTGACCACCCTGTATGCATTTTTTAAATATTTTTCTTCTTTGACAATTGTATTAACTGCATGCGAAATATTATCTTCCTCCGCCACATTTTTAAATTTTTTTTGTGACCACCCTGTTTTATTAACTGCATGCGAAATATCGTCCTCCGTCGCATGTTTTAAAATTTTTCTGTGGGTGACCAACCTGTATATTTTTTTTCTTTTCATATTCTTATTCTTCCATAGTTGTATACAGTTGTATACATTTAAAAAAAAGCACTTACCCTGTATTTTTTTTTTTCATATTTTTCTTCCGTGACAGTTGTGTTAACTACTTGTCATATATTAGTTTTCCGTAATTTTCTTTTCCTTAATTGTATTTTTTATGGGGTCACCATGTATATTTTTCAATGGAACGTATCCCAGTTCATCGTTGGCAGTAGCGTCAACTACCTACCAAATATTATCCTTCTTCGTCAAGTTAAGTAATTAACTCATACTTCCACCCTAGAGTTAACTTAATTTCAATTTCATTCAAGGTTTCAAGTTAACTCACATTTGAAAATAAATACGCAATTTTTCACTTAACCAAATTGGCTCCTTTACAAGAGTTAACTTGACATTGAAAAACTGGATGTAAATGGGTCAAAATTTTGAGATCGACTATTAGGACATTTTTTTATTGACAAAGGACCTCGCACAGAAGTATAGGAAAAGGCCTTTCGGTCAACATTTTTGAAATTTTGAGTAAAAGTTCTCCTGGTTATACTGAACAAGAGTTCTCATGGTCACAATGCTCAAAATTCAATAGTTCGGCTGCCAGTGGCCTTTGAACTCTAAAAATATAAAGCTCTTAGATAGTCCCTTGAGGTAAAGCTTTGACCCCAAAATTTCTGTGACTGGACCGCAAGATATCTACTCCCCCATTTTCAAGGGAGGGGAACACGATGATGACAATATTTCCGACCTACCCGTAAACCGGAAAAACCACCCCTTTTTGGATGCTAGGCTTGCGAGGCTTGTCGGATCGGATGTAAACTCGAATATAATAAGTAAATATTGACCACCCCGGGGGTTTGAAACTACCTACACTCCCAATAACGAAATGCCACGAAAACGACCAAAATCAGCTTGAAAACGGTATACTCCCGTTTTCAAGAGTGGGGAACACATTTTTGACAATATTTTCTTCCTTCACTCTCTGAACCTGAAAACCACCCCCTCTTTCTATTTTCAGCTGCTAGGCTTGCGAGGGCTTCTAGGATAGGATTTTTTCTTGTCAATTCGAATAAAATAAATAAACCACGATCAAACGAAACTCAAACAACCTGGTGGTTCAAGCAGCCTTTACACGAAGTGAATTTTTCCTTCAGTGACTGTGGCATCCATTTCGACTTGGATGAACAGTGTGGTTATGATTGTAAGCGTCGAAAAATTTATGAGCATAGAATGAACCAGATGTAACGAATGATCATTGGATGAATAAAAACGAGAATATTTTTATATATAATCAATGAAAAACAAAAATATCTACATATACCAATGACCCATGTTAATCAATTTCCTACAAGCCACTGAAAGAAAAGTTTACTTATAGATTCTCATTTGCGTTATGGCATTTGTTTCTGGGGTTGTTGTTCACAATATTTATTTAATAAAATATTTTTTCTGCATAAAATATATGAGTAAGGATAATGTAAGAGACCGGTGTAAACCACTGTTTTTGAAACATGGAATTATAACACTTGCATGTATTTTTATTTTTGAGACTACATGCCTCATGCATAAAAAATGTAGACATGAGATAAACGCTAACCCAGTTCACTACACACGTCGTACTCATAACATCCTTCTCCCCATTCTATCATCAGCTCAGACAATGAATTCTATCTTATATAACAACAAAAAAATATTCAATCATCTTCCTATAACACGTATACAAAATACAAGTAAAACTATTATCGATAACATATTTTCTAATATTAGTGTTGATCTACTCAACCCTCAAATTATTTACTGTGGTCTCTCAGATCATTTTATGCAATGTATATGTTACCAATATCACTCAGAAATTGAAAGTAAATGTACCTATACCCTAAAAAGATTTTTTAACTCTGAAAATAACATCACTTATTTTAAATTCTTATTATCTACAGAAACTTGGGATTTCTTAGTTAGTCATAATGATGCTGATGCTAATTTTGTATCATTTCATAATATATTTTTGAACCTTATGGATAAAGCTTTCCCACTCGAAATGTGTAAAATCAAACAAAAAACCATGGATAACAGCTGATATTATTAATGAGGGTGTTTTTATAAGACTTGCATAAGACATACAAATTTACGAAGGATGATGATGTTCTTCTTAGGTACAATATTTTGAAAAAAAAACATCTTACAAAAGTTGAACAGGCCAAAAAAAGTCTTTACTCTTAAACTCTAAAAATAAATCCAAACAGCATGGCAGATAATCAAGAATCAAGGCAACAATTGCATACATAATCAACTGCCACATACATTTACGGATCTTAACGGAACTAATATAATAGATATGCATCATGCTGCCGAGACATTCAGTGCATTTTTTATCAATTCCATTGAGCAGTTAACACAGAGCATGGCCATTTCTAATACAGCTAATATTCAACCTTCACAAACCTCATTTTTTTTGTCACCAATTACTACTGATGAACTTATATTAATTATTAAATCTGTATCTTCCAAGAATTCTGCAGGGGATGATGAAATTCCTTGTTCACTGTTATTAAGTGTCAAATCACATAGTCGAACCCTTAACTACCCTAATAAATATGTCTTTCCAGGAGGGATTATTTCCCAGTGTCTTGAAAAGCTCTCTAATCATCCCTTTACACAACATGACTTGCTACTAGACAAACTTGATAGGTATGGTGTTAGAGGGCCTTCTCTAACCTGGTTAAAAACTTATTTGGCAGACCGGCAACAAAAAGTAATTTTGAGACAAAATGGGAAAAACTATGTTTCTAGACCCAGACCGGTGTCCACTGGGGTTCCCCAAGGGAGTGTGTTGGGTCCCTTATTATTTATTGCATTTTTTAATGATCCCACTTTGCACGACACATTTATTTCTCTATTCGCAGATGATACAGTTACCGCTGACTGTGACAGTAATATTGATCTATTATCTACAAAAACAAATACCACGGTCTCTCTGAAGCAAAATTACTGCTCGACTAACGATTTAGCTTTAAATAATTTAAAAACCAATCTAATGGTATTCTCTACAAAGCAGCTTGACATCAACTTGTTAGTAAGAGCTAATAATAAAACCATCATACAAAATAATGCTGTAAAATATCTTGGTTTACACATTGACTCTCATTTAACATGGAACGATCATATTGACTCGTTACTATCCAAATTATCTACACACTGCTTTATTATATGGCAGATGAGAAAATTTGTTAATATAGATATATTAAAAATGTATTATTATGCCTATGTACAATCTAGCCTTGATTATTGTGTTATCTGTTGGGGTAACTGCAGTTGCATAAATGAAATCCTTATATTGCAGAAAAAGATTTTACGTACTATGACCTTTAAAACTCTACGTCACTCCTGCAGAACTTAATATTTTAACGGTAACTTCCCTTTACGTACTCAGATGTGTGTCCTATGTCAAGTCTCATTATAACAACTATGTTCCTAGGGACAACTTTACTGATCATGACTTAAGAATCAGTCAAAATCTGACGATTCCCCAACACAAACTGTCAATAGTAGCCAATGGGCCCTATGTCATGTCCATCAAGCTTTATAACAAACTCCCTAAAAATATAAAAAGTATTAACAACATTCACCTCTTTAAGAGCACAGTTCGCGCCACTTTAATTAGGCACAGCTTTTATTCTATAAGTGAATATTTAAGTTGTACTAGTTTTCATGAGTGTACTTAGTTTATATTAGCACTTCTCGTCTTTATTTATTTATTTATTTATTTATTTATTATCTATTCTGTATCATGTTTACAATATGATCTTGTCTAGACTTATGTGTTTTTAATATATTTTACGCAAATGCAAATTTGACTATATTTCAATACCTGTAACAGGGTCTTATGAAAATAAAGATATTATTATTATTATTTTTTATTTATTTATTTATTTATTTATTTATTTTTTTTTTTTTTCGCGTGTGCGATGCTGGACAGTTCTCCCGTGTCTCCGACATTCTCACGGGAGAAGCGCCAGCGGATTATCCACAGCCACTCCCCGCGTCCCGCAGGGTTAGTGGCTGTAGATGCCAGATTCTTGTGCCCTAAGAAGACGAAGGGACCCCAGGATAACTGCCTTCTGCATTTGGCCTGCCAACCACTCTGCTGACTTTTGGCAGGCTGGTATGGCCTTTAATTCCGAGAGCAGCGTAGGCCTCATTCCACCAAGTACACCGATTATCAGGACGACCATCTTGACTGAGTAGTCTGGGTATAGCACTCGGAGCTCATACCGGAGATCTCGGTATTTAGTCCGTTTTTCGCCCTCCTTCAAGATGATGTTTGTCTCGGCAGGTGCCGAGAACTCAATGACATACATCATCTTGGTTTGGTGGTCTAGGAGGACTATGTCAGGCTTGTTTGCCTGAATTTGCCTGACCGTCGGAAACGAGTAGTTCCAATATATTCGGCACTTCTCGTTCTCGACAACGGACTCGATCTCTCCGGGAACGTAAGGCAGCACTGGTGTTTGGTCTACTTATTATTATTATTATTATTATTATTATTATTATTATTATTATTATTATTATTATTATTATAAATTTGAGGAGAATTATAAACGAAATTAAATTTAGAAAAGAAGTAAAGAAATCGTTACTTAGTAAAGCTTACTATTCAGTCGATGAATACTTTCAGGACACATTTGATTCACTTTATTTGTTTTTACTGTTTGTTTCTTTAGACTAAGTCCCTGTTTTATACAAAAATAAAAGTATATTTTGTGTCATTGTGTTTTTATTTTATACTAGGATGTTTTTATACATAGATTAAGGACTGGCTTTGTCAATAAAAATCTTTGTATTTTTTACACAATAAAGCATATTTGATTTGATTTGTAAAAGCTGCTTGAACCCCCGGGTTGATTAGGTCTCGTCTGATCGAGATTTAACATATTTTGTTCGAGTTGACGAGAAGAAATCCTATCCGACAAGCCCTCGCAAGCCCTTTCTGTGGTTTTCCGTTTTAGGGGTAATGAGTCAAGGGTAGGTTGGAAAATATTGTCATCATCGTGTTCCCCGTCCACAAAAACGGGGTATACCATTTTCCAGCTGATTTTTGTCGTTCTCGTGGTATTTCGTTATTGCGAATGGCAGTATTTTCAACCCAATCATTACTTATTTTATTCGAGTTGACAAAAAAAAAAACGATCCGACAAGCCCTCGCAAGCCTAGTACCAGAAACTCGGTTTAGGGGTAGTGGGTGAAGGGTATGTCGGAAAATATTGTCACCATCGTATTCCCCGCACTACAGTGGCACAAATCGTGATCTTTTCATTCAAAATTATCTAGAGCACTTGTTTCGCAACCAATTAGGATAATTTTTTTTTAAATACTCGTTATTTAATTTCCAAAAAACGTAAGAGAGCCAATTTTTGAATTACGCTAACCAAAATTATTGAGTTCAGCCAGAATGGTCATTTTTAATGTAAATCTTAATAAAACTTACAAATAAAATTTTTCTTATCCAGTTTACATAAATCTTGTTACTCGAATCTCATATCTAAATTGTCATAAACGAACCTGCAAGATGGCGGAATCAATGGCGATTATAAAATGCTAAAAATTGATCAAAAATGAAATATTTTTGTTAAAGTTTATGCCGAAATCGGCTCTCTTACGTTTTTTTGAAATTAAATAACGAGTATTTAAAAAAAAAAAAAGTTATCCCAATCGGTTGCGAAATAAGTGCTCCAGATAATTTCGAATGAAAAAATCACGATTCGTGCCACTGTGCGCACGCGAAAATGGAGGAGTAGATGTCTTGCGGTCCATCACAGAACTTTTGTGGTCAAAACTTTACCTCAAGGGACTATATAAGAACTTTATATTTTTAGAATTCAAAGGCCACTAGCGGCCGAACTGTTGAATTTTGAGCGTTGTGCCCATAAGAACTTTTGTTCAGTATAACCAGGAGAACTCTTTCCCAAAATTTAAAAAACGTTGACCGAAAGGCCTTTTCCTATACTTTTGTGCGGGGTCCTTTGACAGCACATTCGATTCACAGTTGATCTATGCAAAATTTTAGCTCGATACCTTGTTCGATAGGTTGTTTGTTATTCAATAGCCAAATTTAAAATTTCGCACTTTTCGACTGGCCCTGTATAAAAGTAGGTTAGGTTTACTAAAAAGGTAAAGTAGCCATTCAGATTTAGGAACATTAGATACCAAATGAAGAAAAGTTATTCTTTATTTTGGAACACGTACGACATAAAATAATTTTTTTTTTTTAGATAGAGATAGAGTGATCGATGAGCTCTATTTCACTGTTTTGAACATTTTTCAAACAAATGGATGGGACAAAATAGCTTTTCGTCTTTCTTCCTCATTTAGTAACATCAACATCAGATACTAAATGAGGAAGAAAAAAAAAGCTATTTTGTCCCATCCATTTGTTTGAAAAATTTTCATTAAGACACCTACACCCTACACACAGTAACAGAATAATGTAGAGAAGCACTATTCTTTAAATAAATAGCACTATTCTTTAAATAAATAGTGCTTCTCTACATTATTCTGTTACTGTGTGTAGGGTGTAGGTGTCTTAATGAAAATTTTTCAAACAAATGGATGGGACAAAATAGCTTTTTTTTTCTTCCTCATTTAGTATCTGATGTTGATGTTACTAAATGAGGAAGAAAGAAGAAAAGCTATTTTGTCCCATCCATTTGTTTGAAAAATGTTCAAAACAGTGAAATACAGGTCATCGATCACTCACTCACTCACTCTATCTAAAAAAAAAAAAATTATTTTATGTCGTACGTGTTCCAAAATAACGGGGTGTTGCAGTATTAACCCTTTCACTGCAGGAGTGGAGTCTGCTTCCCGCAGTTGCAACATGTGAATCGAAAATTATTGGATGGCTGACGCACCACTAGTGTGCGCCTAGGATTGCTTTTGACAATAAAAAAGAAACCCATTTAAAAAAAAAAATAATCTTTTTTATTCATTACAAACTAACACAACGAACTGAACGTGTAAAATAAACGTAAACAACTGCGTAAAAAGAGCACGCAGTCCCACGTATTTGGAAGAGATAGAATGTAAAGGAGGATTTTTACAGGGATGGTTCATAGATTTGCCCACACTGCTTGAAAAATATTCATATTTATCTAATTTTATCGCATTGCGTTTCCCAATATTTTAAACTTTCATAAATGATTTCATTCTCAGTATTTAATTTTTTGTTAATAGGATTTAAGTGTCATCGAGAAACCTGTAATCTGCTCGTCCTGCCACGGATCTCTAGATCTCTATTTTCGCTTTGTGATGAACTGTTTGATTGTAGAAGAAAAGATTAAAAAATATCGGGAAAATCTGGATAAAGGGAGTAGAGGTGTTATAGTACTAAGTGAGTTATTACAGTTAACAGTAAAAGACAACGTGCAAAGGGAGAATACTGACGAGAGAAAAATTGGTGATGCCCAAGAGGAGGTTGACCATCAGCATAAAAGTTTTATGGACACGGATGATCTGAATTTCAACAGGTAATATTAGAGTTTCATTTTAATTATGTAAAATTTATTTTCTCTTTAAAGTTATTTGTTATTTATTCACTTATTTACCCATGAATTGGATTAAACACTCATTTCCGTTTGTGTACAGTATTCTTTTCGGTAGTAACATTAATTTAGATTTGTAAGATTTAAAAAAAATGAGGAGGTTCTATTACAGTGAGGATTTTAATTAATTTCTGATTACTTAGCGTGAATGACAGTCGACGAAATTTTGAAATTAAAAATTGTGAAAAATCTGGAATACACAGAAATAAAAATATATGTATTAAGATTTAAAAAATCACAAACAAATTGTGGATGAATAAGAGTTTTGTAGTTTCAAAACTAAGAAATTATGACTATTAAGGTACTTGCAAACTAAAATGAACTTTTACAGTTTTAAATATAATTTGGTATACTAATAAATAAAGTGATTTTACACTTGAATTTTCAATAAAAATAAAATCGTCCATTTAGTTTCGGAGTAATCGATTCTGAAAGTTTGACTTTTATAGGCAAAGATGCCTTATTTGACGTAGTAGAGCTTGGCTTAAGTTAATTTTCGCTCTTAATATCTCAATTTTTTAGAAATATGCTTCAAAAACTAACATAACATTAAATAGTTTCTGTTAAAACCCTGAAAAAATCGTCCGTCTAGCATAAAACTTATTAGAATTTTAATCAGTTTTAAGAGGAGACAACGCCAATCACAAAGTTTCATCAGTAAAACTAAAGCTGAAGTGGGGCGAAGGGTAGGCAGTGTGGCTATTAAGCAATCCAAACCACGTGACTTTAAACATGGTGTGGTGGGCAAACATCCGGCAAACGTTTGTTTTCATTCGTTAAACGTTTGTTAAAGACTTTGTTTTTCGGTTACCTTGGCTACGTTTCCGCGAGTTAATTAAAATAAACCCCGTGTTTGCCCTCGATGCCATATTGCCAAAATAATTTGACAGGTTGTTGGATTGCCTAATTATAGTTCATCTGCACGTGATGTCACAGCTAACCTCAAAAATATGTGTTTCTTAAGATTTAAGAGTATTACGTAGCTATTATTAAAATTTCTGCCTGGTTCCCATATTTTCAACTAAAATCTAGTTCAGTGTAATGTTTATGAAGTTCTAAATACTTTGTCCTAATAAAATAGGACTCTTTTTGTAGGTTGGAAATCTAACCTGTAATTAGCAGTCTATTTTTATTAATCAACAATATTGAAAAATTATTTATGTGAATTTTTAGCCCAGGAATTTTAGCGTTTGACCCGGAATTAATTATTGTAAAGCTGAAAATTTGCAGGATTGTAGTTTGGGTCCAGGACAACACGTACCAAAAAGTCCCCTACTCTCCCCTGTCGGCTTCCCTGTTTTTTCGGAGCAACAAGGGCCTAAGTCGCAAAAATTGCAGAGCTGGCTATAAAGTGCAACAGAAAGGTCGTTACTGGTTCGATTTGCGTCGAAATGATCATAAAAGATTAGGAGAAGCATATCCGTTCATATTTCAGATGTTCCATGCATATTTTCGTTCATAATTTTCCATTCTAGTTCTGTCAACATTTCAAAAATTTTGAAAATTTTAAACAAACTTTAAAAATTTCCGAAATGGCGCCATTGCGGATAAATGAAGACTCGGAGGGCAAAACGTATCCCAATAAACATTTGTCTTCATACTTTGGGCTTTTCATTGGTATGTCTACCTTCTTTGTAGCGCCACCGTTACGGAGTTACGCCATACTGAGTGTCGCAGTGGCTGCACTCGGACATTTAAGTGCTTTCATTGTTGTGTCTATCACGTCTAGTCTAAACCATCAAGAAGGAGCAAGACGAGTTATAATAATAATAATAATAATTTATTCATCATAAAAGCTAACAAAAAAACATTATTAACTTATCTGACTAGTCAAAAAAGAATATAACACAATAATTATAAAGATAATGATCAAAACACACATTTAAAAACATCCAAAAGTAAAATTAAAAGGTACATATAAATAAGTAGTAATAAATAGTAATCTATATACAGCAAAGTTACAAGTATTTAATGATTCAAAAAGTCATCCACAGAATAAAATGAGTTTGCTATGAGAAATTTATTTAGTTTGTGTTTACAAGCACTGATCAGCGTTACCACATTTGGTAGATTTTTATTTCTTTTTAGTAGAATTTTAAGGATTTTTGTAAAGTTTGGTAGGTAAAATTTGCTGGCAGATTTCTGATAATTATTATCAGAAATCTACCAGTAAATTTTACCTACCAAACTTTAAAAAAATCCTTAAAATTCTACTAAAAAGAAATAAAAATCTACCAAATGTGGTAACGCTGGCACTGATACTGTCATTTGTTTCAAAAAAATTAATTTTATTATAGCATTTTACGCCGATGTATCTAGGAAAATTTTGACCTATATTTAGCCTAGAGAATGGGTGATGTATTAACTCATTATTGGGTGTACAGTGAGAATGCATATCGTTGTTCTTTAAGAAATGCTGTTTATTAGATCTAATATACATAACTAGTTGAGAAATATATAAGCATGGTAGTGTAAGAATTTCTAGATTTTTAAAATACGGTTTACAGCTAGAGAAAGGATGAGCTCCAACTATACACCTTATAACCGTAGTTCGTTAACTTTGACAGTTCGCTAAGTGTATGCATTGGTTCATTGGTGCGGCAAAATTGAGTGATCTTACCCAATGAGAACACAATAGTTAAAGAAACGTTAAAATAACGATGTCTTGGTTGAAATAACGTTAATGGTTAAAAAAACAACGTTTTTTTTTAAACGCCTTTTCAACTGAACGTTTTTTAAATGTTAATGTAACAGCACAAAATAACCTAAAGTGTTAAAATTACTATTAAGAAACGTTAAACTAATATGTTGAGTTAACGTTTATCTTTAACGTCCTATAAACGACAAAAATTCACCAAAAATAAATTGTCTGTGATATTCCAGCGTGATTTTCACGTTAACTTATTACTATTTAACAATTAAATTTTTTACGTGTTTTTAATGTTATACATGAATGATAAATACACCATGAGTTAAAAATAAACGTTACTGTAACGTTCAAAGTTAAGTATTTATCAACGTTTGTTTTAAACGTTTTAATTGCGTAAAATTTTACTGAATATTTGGTTATATACAACATATAAAAAACGTTTTCTTTATACGAGTTTTAAAAGTAAGATATTAACAAAAAATGAATCATGCCTTAAGACATAACGTTATTTTAACGTATTGAGTGAACTATTAAATAACGTATATTTTTAACGTCCTAAAAACGACAAAAATTCTCCAAAAATAAATTGTCTGTGAACTTCCATCGTGATTTTCACGTTAACATATTACTATTTAACAATTTAATTTTTTACGTGTTTTTAATGTCAGACATGAATGATAAATACATTATGTGTTAAAAATAAACGTTACTGTAACGTTCAGAGTTAAGTGTTTACCAACGTTTGTTTTAAACGTTTTAATTGCGTAAAATTTTACTGAATATTTGGTTATATACAACATATAAAAAACGTTTTCTTTATACGAGTTTTAAACGTAAGATATTAACGAAAAATGAATCATGCCTTAAGACATAACGTTATTTTAATGTATTCGGTGAATTATTAAATAACGTATATTTCTAACGTCCTAAAAACGACAAAAATTCACCAAAAATAAATTGTCTGTGAAATTCCAGCGTGATTTTTACGTTAACATATTACTATTTAACAATTTAATTTTTTACGTGTTTCTAATGTTAGACATGAATGATAAATACACTATGTGTTAAAAATAAACGTTACTGTAACGTTCAAAGTTAAGTGTTTGTTTTAAACGTTTAATATATGGTTATAAACAACATACAAAAAAAAACGTTTTCTTTATACGAGTTTTAAACGTAAGATATTAACGAAAAATGAATCATACTTTAAGACATAACGTTATTTTAACGTATTCAGTGAATTATCAAATAAGGTATATTTTTAATGTCCCAAAAACGATAAAAATTGACCAAAAATAAATTGTCTGTGAAATTCCAGCGTGATTTTCACGTTAACATATTACTGTTTAACAATTTAATTTTTTACGCGTTTTCAACGTTAGAAATGAATGATGAATACGTCTTGTATTAAAACGTTAAAAACGTTGTGTTAAACGTTACCGTAAAGTTCAAAATTACATGCTTTTCAAACTTTGTTTTCAAACATTTTAATTACGTAAAATTTTACTGAATATATGGTTATAAATACCATATGGAAAAACGTTTTATTTAGATGAGTTTTAAACGTAAGATATTAACGAGAAATTAATCATACCTCAAGTATTAACGTTTTTTTAACGTATTCAGTTAATTATCAAATAACGTGTATTTTTACAGTCCTAAAAACGACAAAAATTTGCTAAAAATAAATTATCTGTGAAATTCAAGCGTGATTTTCACGTGTACATATTGTTGTTTAACAATTTAATCTTTTACGTGTCTTTAATGGTCGAAATGAGTGATAATACAACATGTGTTAAAAATTAACGTTACATAACGTTCAAAGTTAAATATTTATCAACGTTTGTTTTAAACGTTTTAGTTGCGTAAAATTTTACTGAATATACGGTTATACATAATGTATGGAAAAATGTTTTGTTAAGACGAGTTTTAAACGTAAGTTATTAACGAAAAATAAATCGTTCCTTAAGACATAATGTTATTTTAATTTATTCAGTGAATTATCAAATAACGTAAATTTTTAACGTTCTAAAAACGACAAGAATCCGCTAAAAATAAATTTCCCGTGAAATTCAAACGTGATTTTCTCATTAACCTATTATTGTTTAACAATTTAATTTTTTACGTGTTTTTAATGTAAGAAATTAATGATAAATATACCATGTATTAAGAATGGACGTTACTTTAACGTTGAAAGTTAAACGTTTATCAACGTTTGTTATGAACGTTCTAATTGGGTAAAAATGTATTGGTGATTATAACGTTACAAATTTAAAACGTTTTGGTTAGACGAGATTTAAACTTAAGATATTCTGAAAACGATAAAAATCTAGTAAAAATATATTTCCCGTGAAAGTCAAATGTGATTTTCACGTTAACATATTGCTGTTTAACAATTTAATTTTGTACGTATTTTTAATGTAAGAAATTAATGATAAATATACCATGTGTTAACACTGGACGTTACTTTAACGTTCAAAGCTAATTATTTACGAAAGTTTGTTACGAACGTTCTAATTGCGTAAAATTTCACTGACTATAACGTTAAAAATAACATATGAAAACACGTTTTGTTTAGACGAGTTTTAAACGTAAGATATTAATGAATCATGCTATAAAATATAATTTTATTTTTACATATTCAGTAAATTATTAAATAACTCTTATTACAAGCATTTTTACTGACTGTAAAATTATATCAAAAATAAATTTGTGTGAAAATCAAATGCAATTTTTACGTTAACATATTAATTATTTAATGATTAAATTTTTACGTGTTTTTGACGTAAGAAATTAATGACAAATATACCATATCTTAAAGCTAAATGTTATTTTAAAGTTTAAAGAATGTATTAAATTTTGAATGATAGAAGTGTATGACAATTAATGAAACTAGTGTGATAAAATCACTCGGCTCCGCCTCCTGGTTAACTTCATATGCGTTTCGTTATATAATGTTCATATCAAACTAGTATCATTAATAACTATTATATATTGAAGTTACATTATACCGGGTGCCACAGGTTAGTGGCTCCCCCCTATATCTCCTTTATGGTATGAAACCATTTCCGGTTTACCCGGAAATGACCGCAACTTTCGATTTTTAAATGGAACACCCTGTGTATTTTTACATATTTGGTTTCAAAACAACATTCTAAGTATACCCTGAAATTTTCGTGAATTTTTAAGTCGATATTCAGTTTTTTAAAGCATTTTAAGACATTCGTCTAGAGTGCTTTGGAATACCAAAATTTGTTCTACGGCAGGTAAAGTCCAAGGGAAAAATATAATTTTTCCTTTAATTTCATTAATAACTATTTACGAAGCCTCCAAAATTGAACAAATCACTTTTTTATCGAAAACTTTTTTTTTCAAATGGGAAGGTGATGGCTCCTAGTTTTCAATAAATTATAGATTTTTTTTCTGAATTCATTTATTAAATTTATTTAAAAATAAAAAATCACTTTCAAAATAATTTTTATTGATTCTTATACTTTGCACTAGTACTTATACCTATTAAGAAACAAAAGAGAGAACCAAAAGGCTATTATTCACAAAAAAAGGTAGTTATTCACATTTCACTATTAGACATATGATTTTTGCAAAGACAACAATGTTAAAGTTCAAGAAGAATTATATTGAAAGTGATTTTTTATTTTTAAATAAATTTAATAAAATAGAAAACCAAATAGCATAGATTTGAAATGGGTATATCAATGAAATCAAAAAAAAATCTATAATTTAATGAACACTAGGAGCCACCATCTTCCCATTTGAAAAAAAAAAGTTTTCGATAAAAAAGTGATTTGTTCAATTTTGGAGGCTTCGTAAATAGTTATTAATGAAATTAAAGGAAAGATTATATTTTTCCCTTGGACTTTACCTGCCTTAGAACAAATTTTGGTATTCCAAAGCACTCGAGACGAATGTCTTAAAATGCATAAAAAAACTGAACATCGACTCAAAAATTCGCGAAAATTTCAGGGTATACTTAGAATGTTGTCTTGAATCCAAATATGTAAAAATACACAGGGTGTTCCATTTAAAAATCGAAAGTTGCGGTCATTTCCGGGTAAACCGAAAATGATCCTATACCATTCTTTATGCCGAAAAATCCATTTTTACAGGTAGTTTATGCACCCCAAATTTCAAATGGATAAGTTAAAATATAAAGGAAATATAGGGGGAGCCACTAACCTGTGGCACCCCGTATACAACGTTAAAATAACTGATGCTTTCCACTTATTAAAATACACTGACGTTCTAAATCTACAAGTAAAATAAATGGTGGATGTTGACGTTTTTTTAACGTTTTTTTAACGTTTTTCTACACATCTATCTTAATGTATTAAATTTGCCTGCTTACCACGTAGTTTGTTGCAGAAGTTATTTGTAGATGGCGATACATACAAGCCACTGGCAATAATTTGTCATGCTTTAGCTTATACCCTTATGAATTTATAGAAATTAAAAAACATAATTCTTTCAGGGAACAACGATTTATATGGACAGATTTTATAGGAATCAGATTAAAGATCATTATTTTGTGGGTCGGGATACAACGTGGTTATTTCAGTTGTTTTCCAATATATCAATAATAATGTTAATACTGATCCCAATGAGAACACAAACGTTTAAAAGACGTTAAAATTAACGATAACTGAACGTTTTGTAACCATTGTATTACGGCGTTGAGTCAACGGACGAATGTCCCGCGGTTCAACGTGTATTTCAAAGTATTTTATAACATTTTTGTAACGTTATATTTAACGTTAATTAACGTTATATGATGACGTTTTTGTAACGTTACATCTATAATATTACTTAACGTTGAATTTTACCGCTAGTGAACGTTATAGGATGACGTTTTTGTAACGTTATGTCTATAATATTACTTAACGTTGAATTTGATCGTGAGTTAACGTTGTTGAAACGTTAAATAGCGGTCAAATTCAACGTTAAGTAATATTATATACATAACGTTACAAAAACGTCATCCTATAACGTTCACTAGCGGTCAACTTCAACGTTAAGTAATATTATAGATGTAACGTTACAAAAACGTCATCATATAACGTTAATTAACGTTAAATATAACGTTACAAAAATGTTATAAAATACTTTGAAATACACGTTAAATCGCGGGACATTCGTCCGTTGATTCAACGCCGTAGTACAATGGTTACTAAACGCTCGGTTATCGTTAATTTTAACGTCTTTTAAACGTTTGTGTTCTCATTGGGTAGTTAAGCCATGTAGCACAGGAATTTTAGTTTTTGACTTTGAATTAATTATTGTAAAGCTGAAAATTTGCAGAATTGTAGTTTTGGTCCAGGACAACATGTACCAAAAAGTCCTCTACTCTCCCCCGTCGGATTCCCTGCTTTTGCGGAGCAACAAGGGCCTAAGTCGCAGACATTTCAGAGCTGGCTATAAAGTGCAGCAAAAAGGTTGTTACTGGTCCGATTTGAGTCGAAATGATCATAAAAGCTTCGGAGAAGCATATCCGTTCGTATTTCACGTGTTCCATGCATATTTCGTTCATAAGTTTCCGTTCTAGTGCTGTCAAAACTTAAAAAATTGAAAACATTTCGAAATGGCTCCATTGCGATAAATGAAGACTCGGAGGGGAAAACGTACCCGAATAAACATTTCTCTTCATACTTTGGATTTTCGATTGGAGGGCCTAGCTTCTCTGTAGCATCACTCGTTACAGAGCTACGCCACTTTGAGTGTCACCGCATGGCGGCCGCGCCCATCATATGTCCAGTGGGACTGCCCTGGCTGCGCTGATGAGACCAGTTGCGAATTCCTGTTTATATATTATTGGGGTAACACCAATCAACATAGAATAGATAACTATCGTCCCATAGTTCTGCTATCGGTGTTGGGAAAAAATCTTGAACAGCTAATTAAAAAACCGCTGCCCAAGGAATCACTACTTCCACATCCAGATTCTCTATTCAAGTCACTCACAACGAAAAAACTTTGTATGTGAAAATAATTGTTTATGGAACTTTAATAATATAATATTTGAAATCCTCTACTCCAAAAACCCATAAAACGATACCCCACATCGGTAGTGGGGCGGGGGTGGTGATAGGGGGGTGGTAGTGGGGGGTGGATGAAGTAAAAAAATATTTTGAGGTTTCTGGTTCCTGTACATAAACTAAATCACATTTTTTTTTCATCCCCTTTAATAAGGAGGTGGGGGTGGTAATGGGGGTGGCTAATGCCAAAAATTTTTTTGAGACCTTAGCTTCTCTTGTATATACTAAATACCAATTTCATGGACTCTTACCTGCTTGGTTTACCCATTTTCCCCAAATTTACCCCAATTTACCCCCCAACCCTTCGACGGAACAAGATGAAAATATAATCTAGTTCTAGATTTCGTTAAAGTACATATGTGTACCAAATTTCAAGTCAATATCTTATACGGTTCCAGAGTAAACGTGCGCACAAAAAAAAGTTACAGACAGACAGACCGACAGACAGACAGAAATTTTTTTTTTCGCTCAAACTTAAAATCTCGACGTTTCATGACATTTTAAGCCTATTTGGACAATAAAAATTTTTAAAAATTTTTTTGTCGTTACTATACTTCCACTGGACGTGGAAGTAAAACTAATATTTGAAGTCATTGGGCACAACATTCCCAACTATCAATTCGGAAAATGCTCCACCACACATCCACTGACAATCGTCACATCAAACATTCAAACGTCAAAACTTGAAGGACAATATACTGCGGTAATCTTGTTGGATATTAAAAAAGCATTCGAAAGTGTGTGGCATGGGGGTTACTGTACAAACTGGAAGTGTTGAACTGTCCAAAATATCTTGTATACTTAATAAACAGTTATCTAAACCAAAGAACTCTACAAATTAAAATAAACACAAGCTATTCCAAATTATTTAAAACACAACAAGGATTACCACAAGGCTCCCCACTCTCACCACTGTTATACAACATCTACTGCTATGACATCTACAACTTCGAAGAGGACTTTGAATACTTTAATCCCAACACATATATGCTGATGATACCGCTCTAATTAGCCATAATCGTACCCTAGAAAAAACAGTTGTCGAATTACAAAGCCTAATGAACAGAACAATGACATGGTTTAACAAGTGGAGATTAAAACCAAACCCTATGAAATCGCAATATATTATATTTAATCATATCCCAAACAACAACTCACCAACAGTCACAATCAACAACAACACCCTTACGGCCCAAACAACAGTCAAATATCTAGGCGTAAGCCTAGATCACAAGCTGAACTTCAACAATCACACAAAATCCATAAAGAAAAAGTGCATCTCCAGAAGTAAACACTTTCGCTGCATGACCTACAAAAACAAGGGAATTAGCAAAAAGACAGCAGCCCACATTTACAAATCAATATGCAGACCAATATTAGACTACAGCCATCCCCTTTACCTAAATGTCAGAAAACCAGCATTAAAAAATATCCATGTCGCAGAAACATCAGCGCTTAGAGCCATCACCAAATGCCGACACCCAAGAAATCCTATGCACAATCCACCAAATGCTCTTCTATACCAAATCACCAACACAGAACCAATCCTGTAGAGGCTACCCAAACTATCCACCAAATTTGCCAAAGGTGATCACAACATGGAAATACTACGACCTCTCGTTAAAACAAGAAATCACCAAACAGCCGGTCACAGGAAATTTACAGAAAAAACCTTGTGGGAACTCATCAGCGAACTAAGAACCACATAATGAACAATTACCAATGATTGCATTGACATGTTTGTTTCTTTTTTTTTCCATGATATGTATTCAAATTTGCTACATTTGCTATCACCATTTTAGAAATTTTAAAACTTATCTAATATATTGTTGTAATACGGCTGAAGGACCTCGGTCAATGGCCATTTGAGTTCTTTTTTTTTACTCAATAAAGTACTTTTACTATTATTATTATTATTGGGGTTTTATAAGATTTATTGAATGAAATTTAACTTCTCAGACTCAGAAAATGACTTTAGTCGGCTAGACAATTGACATTATTGATCTACTGGGAAGTAGGGTCGTCTGGATCATCATCCATATCCACGACTGACTGATTGTGCAACTAGATTCTCTACAGCTTCGGCACATGATGCTGCAGTTCAGACCAGAGTTCCTGCACTCGCACCGGGCACCGCAGTCCGCCTTGCAGGCACAGGAAATTAGCCACAGCCGGCTATCAGGAGCTGGCTGGTTTGTGGTAGGAACAGGAATGGGAAACAGGCCCCGAAGTCCTGATTTCCACCCCCAGTCCTCTAGATGAGGAGAGGAGAGGAGTTATGGAGATTATTGTGAGGATTTAATCTTTCGAAAAGCTTGCAGTACTCAACTAATGTGCATGTTCCTATCACAAGGCAGCCAGCTCCTGATAGCCAGCTACGGCTAATTTCCTGTGCCTGCAAGGCGGACTGCGAGTGCAGGAATTCTGGTCTTAACTCCAGCATCATGTGCCGAAGCTGTTGAGGATCCAGCTACACAAACAAAAAGTCGTGGATATGGATGATCCGGACAAACCCACTTCCCAGTAGATCAATAATGTCAACTGTCTAGCCGAATAAAGTCAGTTTCTGAGTCTGACATGTTAAATTTCATTCAATAAATCTTATAAAACACCAATAATATATAAACAGGAATTCACACTGGCTCTCATCAACGCAGCCAGAGCAGTTCCACCGGTCACATGATGGGCGCGGTGGCACTTAAAGTGGCATAGCTCCATAACGGGTGACGCTACAAAGAAGGTAGACACACCAATGGGAAGCCCGAAGTATGAAGAGAAATGTTTATTCGGGTACGTTTTCCCCTCCAGGTCTTCATTTATCCGCAATGGAGCCATTTCGAAATTTTTTCAAGTCTTGACAGTACTAGAACGGAAAATTATGAACGAAATATGCATGGAACGTGTGAAACATGAACGGATATGCTACTCCGATGCTTTTATGGTCATTTCGATCCAAATCGGACCAGTAACAACCTTTTTGCTGCACTTTATAGCCAGCTCTGCAATATCTGCGACCTAGGCCCCTTTTGCCCCCGCAAAAGCTGGGAAGCCGACGGGTGAGAATAGGGGACTTTTTGGTACGTGATGTCCTGGAGCAAAACTACAATCCTTTCTACGAAATATATAAAACAAGAATAAATAAATATAAACATAAAAATAAAAAACAACAAATATTCTAACGAAATAAAATAGATCTCTGACATTCTTATAATAACAATAATTTAAAAAAACAAATGTAATACATCGCACAAATATAAAATATTGAGACAGAGACCGAGTTGCCCGAATCATCCGAATGAAATCATTCAAATGATATTTCGATTATTAAAATCATTCGAATACCAAGTATTCGATTTTTGAAATCATTCGATTATTCCCATCACTACTGACAACTGATTGTGCCAAAAACCCCAGTATTACCCTAATAATATTAACAGTAACAACCAAAAGTAACTAGTTTATTCTAATTAATTCAAAATACACTACATTTGTTATTACAGTTACTGTTGTTGTCAATAGGTATGTTATGTTGCTGTATTATTATCTTTAAGAAATGAGAGGAATGAAATAGATTCTTGATTCGGTGTCCTCTAACATTTATTTTTGTATTAATTTTACGATAAAAACTGGTTATTAAAACATAATAATTATATGCTGAAAAAAAAGTAAATGCCTAATTTAATAGAGCATTTTTTGTGCATCTATATTTTTTAAAATCTTATATTGCATTATTTAGTGTAGTTTATTTCGAAGACGGCAAGGGTGTGGCAAAAAAATGAATGGAGCCATTTTGTTTATTTTTTTTTTTGTATTTTTCGAATTTAATATTGAAATTTCAAAAAACATACAGGGTATTGCTTTCTTGAAGAACAAAAAAAATTTTTTTCAAGTCTGGATCTGGATATTTTGTATAAACGATATATGTGCCAACTATGAACTTATTATTCCATTCCTTTACAGAGTAACATTCAAAAGGAATTTTGGCAAAAATACATAAAACGCCCTGTATTTCAGCAACGAGCAACTAGCTTTTTTTATGGATTATGATTAATCACATCTGTCATATCCCTGTCAAAAAATCCTTTCAAACTTATAGATAATTATAAATTTTTTATGGGTAATCATAAGAGCCTATCTGGTTTATAAGGTTTTATACAGTACATTAATTTTGCCATATAGATATTATATTGGGATGAATAAGTATCTAAAGGAGTCTTAATTGAGTTGGAATACCCATGTTGCTATTGGTATGTTTCCATAAGTGTTTATACTAAAAACAGTTTTTATATGGCATTACAACTTTTAATTTGATAAGTTCTCATGGGATCTGAATAGTGTTGAAACTGAAAAGGTTTCATCAGTAAAATCAAATACGAGTTCTGTAATATTTTATAAGAAACAATTAGTATATGGTTTTTGTAAGATCTGAGAGGTTGTTATCAGTTTAGTTTATATAATAATTTAATGAGGATTTATAAGGATACGTATTAAAAAGTGTTAATAAGGTATTACATCGAATATTTTTGAGGCTTTTTGTAGAATCTGAAGAGTAATGAAATTAAAAAGATATACTAAGGAGTTCCTAGCAGACATTTTATACATTTTTATAAGGATATATTTGTACTTATTTTTATAAGACTACATGGGTATATATCAGTTTAGCTTATATAAGAATTTAATGGAAACGTGTAAGAATGCATGTTAAAAAGTATGAATAAGGTATTATCGAATACGTTTGTGAGTTTTTTGGAATCTGAAGAATAATGAAATTGAAAAGATATACCAAGGAGTTCCTAGTAGGCATTTTATACATTTTTATAAGGATATATTTGTACTTATTTTTATAAGACTTCATGGGTCCATATCAGTTTAGTTTATATAAAAAGTTTATATAAGAATTTAATAAGGATTTATAGGGACATCTATTAAAAAGTATTAATAATGATTTACAACTATTATTTTGATAAGTGTTCATGTGGTTCCAATAGTACTAAAACTAATAATGTTTCATCAGGAAACCAGGGATGAATTTTATAATATTTAATAAGAAATCATTAGTTTATATAAAAATTTGAAGGGTTATTATTAGTTTAGTTTTATATAAGAATTTAATAAGGATTTCTCAGTGCACCCACTGAAAAGTATTATTTACAACTATTAATTTGAAAAGTTTTCATGGGATTTCAATAGTAGTCAACCTAAAAAAGTTACAATACTTACTATACTAAACTTACTAATACAATAGATTTCATATAATTTACATTAAAATCCATTGTAAGATTAAAATCCATTGTAACCCAAGTAGCACAGAATTCTTTAAGATATCTTTAAGAAGTTCTATTTACTGCCCGTGAGGATATCTTGTATTTATGTACTCTAGAAGTCCTTCCGAAATCAAAATGAGAAATCTTTATATGTGCTCAACTTTTATGCACTGGGGAAATGTAAACTGGGCATTATATGGGAATTTCAACTTTTGTTAACCCACAGACATCTACTAGAAGTTTTAAAAGGGATTTACCATACAGCTCAATTTTCTAATTATTATAAGGGAAATATCCTTAACAGAATACTTGTAGATATCTTCTAGAAGTTCTAAAAGGGAATTACCATACAGCTCAATTTTCTATGTATTACAGAGATCAAATAAAGTATCAAAATGGAAATATTATTATTATTATCGCTAATAGAACACCTATAGAAATCGCAAGAAGAAATTCTTTTAATGCATAAAATTTGTTTGCTTACCACGTAGTTTGTTACAGAAATTATTCCTAGATGACGCCACGTACAAACCACTGACGATAATCAGTCATGCATTATCTTTTACTCATGAATTTATACATTTATAACATTACTGCAATGTTCAAATTCTCTCAGGGATCATCGATTTATTTGGATGAATCTTATAACGAACTCTAATCTTTGATTTGGGACTGATGTCTCACACTGAGATTTTGATTAACCAACATTTCACCAGCTGCCGCTGATAATTCTATAAGAAGTGTCTGTTGGTACATCTAATAGAAATCCTATAAAGATGTTTTCGGTACCGTTTATATATTGGTAAGTGATAAAATACCCGAAAGATTACTACAGGAATTAAATCTGTTTGCAGGATCGATGCGGTACATCTAACAGAAATCCTATAAAGATGTCCTCGGGACCATTTATATTGGCAAGCGATAAGATATCCTAAAGATTACTATGGGAATTCTATAGGTATGCAAAAGGCTGCTCACAGGATTCTATACTAATAGCTTTTTTCGATTACCATGGGAAGTACTATTTAATACTGATATGCTGACATTTGTCCATCTTAGGGAACTCTTACAGACCTCTAGAAGATATTTACTAATTCCTAAATTTTTATCCTCGGGGTATCTTGAGGAATTAATT